>JALMGJ010000014.1:18341261-18371261 GCA_023362775.1 Charina bottae | reverse complement strand
CCGTTGTAAGTCTGAACCATCACTAAACAAATGGTCATTAAGCGAGAACTACCTGTACTGTGATCATATGGTCAGTTATGCAAAATGAGAAGTCTATGGAAGCAGAAAAGAAGCTGATTCTAGGAAGTAAAAGGGTGGTGTACTCAGCTGAGCAAAAAAAATACAAGTTTTTTTTCCCTTGTTAAGCCTGCCCCCCAGTGGCCAAATAGAAAGAGTCCTGCAAATAGAAATATTTGCCATTTGTCTAAACCTGCATTTCTCAGAATTGCCTTGCTTTAAAACAGAGGTGGAACATAGCCCACGAATTGGACCCAAGAGCCCTCTCTGACTGCAGCATTGAACTCTGGTTTCCTAGCATTTTTAAACCAGATGCATGTGAAAACTGTTTTGTAAGCCTAAAATAGCATTAATACTGCTTTTAAAAAAGAGAAGAGACCTCTTCCAAGAAAACAAAAATAGTGGGTGGGGGGGGAATAACCAGCCTGGCTGAAGTGTGGGCCTCATGCACTGTGTCATCACCCCATCTGTTGTGGTACTCAGGCCCTCCACAACCCTTGGCTATCAAAGCATTGCCGAACCTTCCTTAAAAATTCGAATATTCTCTTTCGGTTCACTGGGCTGGTCAGCCTGACCTTCTGAATCCAGTGCAGATACACCCCCTGAGAGCACTGCCATTTCTCATTGCTCTGTTTTGCTTCCAGGTAAGCACGGAACCTTATCCTCCTAATAGTATGGAATCTACTCCATTACATTACAAGCTGTTTTCCTTTAGGCCACATGTAGGGAACCTCAGGGCTCATGAATCCCTTTTATAACTATATTCTTTTGGTCTCTGGAGGACCCTCCAACCACAACAGTCAGAAGATCAGCAGCATGATTCCCCACCATTTTGAATCAGGAAGCAAACAAAAGATGTTTCCTTAGCAGAGCTTTAGAACAAAGAACATAATGTCCCACGTTCTCTTCTCCCCAGCCCAGGGGAAAAATTAAGAAAATCTGAACACCACTTGTCTGTGACATGATCCTCTCTACTTTGTATAATCCCTTTGTCTGATAATGTTGCTCTCTCCAAAATTATAAAGTGTGGGCCCTGGCCATCCAAAGATTACCCAACTCTGCCTTGAGGGATTCAAGCTCTATACCTTACCTTTGAAGTAGTTGACTGCAAAGCCAGCTTTGTTGATGGACCCATCGGACACAAACCTCATCCATATCTTGTTAGAGGTGCTCTTAATATCGTCGGGCCTGTCATAACCACAGTACCTTCCAATCACAGGATCTGACTCTGTACTACCATCCCGAATCTCCAGATAGTCATAGGCGCAATTGTCGTGACGCTCGATCTGTGGGGATATGGGAGAACATTGGTAGACTGCTGATTTTTCTTTTTGAAAATGTCTCTTAGCACTTTGTGGCAGCTTTTATGCACTTAATCTACATTAGATGGACAGAATAGAAATGGAAAAGGAAGGGAAAAGGAAGGTAGTTGACTAAGAAGGACCACTAGGGATAAAATAAGAGAGATCCAGGAAGATTATCCTTCCATAGAAAAAGAGTAAAATTAACTTTGGATATGGATAGTAGATCATTTCTAAGAGGCCAGATAAATAACATTCTGGATTTCTACATCCCACTCTGTTGACTAACTCATGCTGCTAGAAAACAGAGATGCCATTCCAGTATTCCAGTTCAAGCATCTATTTCAATGGTGTTGGGACAATCCAGAAGGGACTGAGGGCCAACCTTGATGTGATGTGTGATGTGTATTTAAATGTGAACAGCAGTCATGGTTCTCAGTTCAAACAGTAGCTTCAGAGAAGCAATTTTTAACTGGATTCGCCTAGAGTTGAAAGGGTAGAACCTTCCTGTTCAGGTGAAGGTACCAGTGCCTTATCCTGCTAAAAAGGATGATCCGATGCTTCTCTCCAGCTCTGCACCGTCCTTCCAGTTTTAAACAATGGGATGTAACTCTTCTCTTCTCTGTCTGATGCAGCTCTAATTAATTTTAGCTTTCCTCCCTAGTGACTGCTGCTTGCACTTTCAAAAACACGCTCATCAATGCAAGTACATATTTAATGCTCAGCTGGTTTGCTGTGAGAATCACTGGGTTCTTGCCTGTCTTTATGAATGGGATAAACGCAAGCCCTTTCTGGTCGTATGGTGCAGTGGTGTTAGTGCATATGCTAAAACGCTGTAACTGCTCACGGCAATTCCTCCGGTACCTCAAAGGACAGGAAAGTGAGGCCGACATGGTATCCTTCTGAAACAGTAATCTTCCAAGTGCACAATTTATTGGGTCGATAGTCATCAGGATAGTTGGGAGACTGGATGTGCCCGTTGTCTTTCTTCATATCTCCTCCACAGATGGCTGGAAGAAGAATATTTACTGCATTGATATCTTGCTTTTTCTCTGGGAGCTGAAGGCAAACTACACAAAGTGGTCTTTCCTCATTTCCTCCCCACAACACTAACCCCATCAGATAGGTTGGGCTAAAAGAAACCGATCGGCCCAAAGTCATCTAGTGAACATCACAATTAAGTGGAACTTGAATCTAAGTCTCCCTGGCCCATGTCCAACTCTTTAGCCACATACAGGTAGTCCCCACTTAACAACCATCTATTTAGTGACGGTTCGGACTAACGACGGTGATGAAAAAAACAACTTACAACCGGTACTCACACTTATGACCGTCGCAGCATCCCCACAGTCATGTGATCACGATCTGGATGCTTGGCAATCAGTTTGCATTTATGACCATCACAGTGTCCCGTGGTCACGTGATCGCCATTTTCGACCTTCCTGGCCGGCTTCTGGCAAGCAAAATCAATGGGGAACCGCATGATTTGCTTAACGACCATGGGATTCGCTTAACGGCCGCCGCAAAAAAGGTTGTAAAATTGGGTCAGATTCACTTAATGACCGCTTTGCTTAGCAACCGAAATTCCAGTCCCAATTGTGGTTGTTAAATGAGGACTACCTGAAGACTATATGAGCAACTATAGAGTCATGAGAAATGCATCCAGAAATAAGCATAACCCTAAAGAGAAAAGGCTTGCCATCAGCTACCCCAGGAGATGTCCATCTGGCTGCCTTAATGAAATCTCTGCTTGGAATGTCACACTAGACCCATCAGTTGAGTTGAGAGGCCCCTGTTTTTTAACAGAGGCCACATGGTTTGCAGAGGCAAAATCCATATAAATTATTGCTTTATCTTTTCAAAATAGACTAAATGAACCTCCCCCACAAAGTATAAAAGGGTGGAATCTGAACAATTGCAAAAGAAATTGGCCACCTGAAGGAACAATGGAGGACCAGCCGGTCCTACTTCCCTGCGGCTTTCTCAACAGAACATCTGCTGTGGAGCTCGAGGTAACTTTCCTCTTGCCCCATTAAAGAGATTCAGGGAGTCAAAAGCTCAGATCTGGATTGGTGGACACCATGGAAGCTTGGACTGATGGCAAGTTTAAGGAAAGGGTCAATACTTTGGAGAATAGTAGGGAGAAATGGCTGAATGGGTAGCAGTGTTTCTTTTAGGCAGAAGGGTCTTAAGAAGAGCAGTTAGAAGGTGTTGTGCAGCCATTTGTTAATTCCCTTCTAAATGGTAATAATAACACAGACAGAAGATCTGGCTGAGAAAAGACTGTTGCACACTAAAGATGTTGCCAGTCAATAAAAACCTAACTTGGAAATGCCCTTAGAGAGGGAAGACAACAGATGTTTAATACAGTTTGTCTACTGTTACTTCTGGTACTGTAAACCCTTTAGAAATTAATATGTTATGCTGCCATATTATTAATATTTAATCAATCTTTATTGTTTAACTAGGAGGTGTTGCGATATAAAGGAAAAGAAAAATAACAGCATGTTGCATTGCCATCACAAATCCACCTGCCCTTTGAAATCCACCAGTTTGTTATGTTTTCCCCTTTGGAAATGAATTGCTAAGGCAAAAAATCTACTCTCAGGTATAGTTAGCGTATTATCCAGACACAGCATTTTCTGAATTTTCAAGATAGGTAGCTTGTAAGCTAAAAAGCATACATATTCCCTGTCAATGCTAGGAGAACCCTAGACATCCATGTGCTTTGATAAGTAGAAATTTTCCAACACATTTATTTGAATGCACGACAGACTAGCCCCTAAATATATTATTCTTTCATCTTTGATTCTGCCCTCTTTGCCCCAAATTGCGCGATGGCTCAGTGGTTAAGATGCCAGGCTTGTCGATCGGAAGGTCAGTGGTTCGAGACCTGAGCACTGCGTGACTGAGTGAGCTCCCGCACTCGCCCCATCTCTTGCCAACCTAGCAATTCGAAAGGATGCAAATGCAAGTAGATAAATAGGTACCGCTTTGGTGGGATGGTAACAGCGTTCCGCGCGCTTCATGCCAGCCACATGACTGTGGAAGCATCTTTGGACAACGCTGGCTCTTCGGCTAAGAAACGGAGATGAGCACCGCCCCCTAGAGTCGGACACGACTGTGCAGGGGAAAACCTTTACCTTTACTTTTACAACAGACTAGCCCCTAAATATATTATTCTTTCATCTTTGATTCTGCCCTCTTTGCCCCAAATTACTTTGCCTGGGCTAAAAATGAAAAATTTCTACCTTCATAGACTGCAAAGAACCCTTTGCCAACCCAGTTGCTGCTACTGCGGAATTCGATCCAAAGCCGGCTGTCGGTGGAGAGAATTGAGTCTGGGAGTTTATTTCCACAGAACCTACCTAGAGAAAAAACACACACACACTATGACTTGGGTTGCTTTATTATTCCGTAGCAAAGCGTTTGTTGAAGAATTGCACGTATTTTTGGTCTGAACAGCTATCTAACGTCTTCCTGCCCTTGTTTCATGCAAGTGGAATCTTGGAAGCAGAATCATCTCCCCACCCCAGCAAATGTAAAGGATATTTGCAAACGTTATGTAATTTAATCTGCAAAAATATATTATACATCCAGAATATGAAGCCCTAAAAAAGCAACGAATGAAAAAAAGGACTTGGACAAATTAAAGAATAGAGATAGGAAGAAGGGAGTTTCTTGATGAGGCATCATGAAAAGGTGGTTTGGTTGTCAAAGCTATGCCAATTGATAATGCAAATTAGATACATTTTGTAACAATAGTTAAGGCTGAGCAGAAAACCCAGGTAAAGGAGCAAACGCAAAACTGATTAAATGCAGTTTTCAGATCAAGATAGAATTGCATTTGAATGATGCACTGAGTGCAAATTGGCTCAGTCATATTAGTCATAGACCAGCTAGGACTCTCAATCTGCTTATCATATCTATGTCGATGAAGGTTCTCAGTCATCCAGGTGGAACAGTCTGTAGCTTGAATCATGTCAACTGGATTTCTATTTTCTCAGTGGAAACGTTTCGCTCCTTATCCAAGAAGCTTCTTCAGTCTAAGCAAAGTTAGTAAGGGAATCCTTAAATATGTTTCTAGGTGGCTGTGTGACCTTGCACCTGGGGCTAGGTCATGGTTATATTGAGATGTTATTTTAAGTCCTTTTATCATCTAAAGGAGGATCATTAAGATCACCATGCTGCTGTTGAGCTTGCAAAATGGTCTTAATCTTCCTGGGCACAGAAGACAAAGCAGGGAGGAAGATGGGGGAAAGATTGTGCCTGAGGCCCCCACCTCTATTCAAGGAAGTATTTTCCAAGTTGGCATGAATGGATTCCTTGACCCCTCTCTCAAACCACCTATCTTCTCTGTCTAAAATGTGAACATTAATGTCCTCAAATGAGTGTCCTTTTTCCTTTAGATGAAGATAAACTGCTGACTCTGGTCCTGTGGTGTTACTTCTCCTGAAGAGACAATGTCTCTTTTAGACATTTTAGACCTAGCCCCAGGTGCAAGGTCACACAGCCACCCTAGAAACATATTTAAGGATTCCCTTACTAACTTTACTCAGACTGAAGAAGCTCCTTGGATAAGGAGTGAAACGTTTCTACTGAGAAAATAGAAATCCAGTTGACATGATTCAAGCCACAGATTATCATATCTAGTATCTTGGTCCAGATGACTGTAAAGGAAACCAACTGAACTGTCAAAAGTGAAAATAATGAGCATTTACGTAATGACTGCAGTACAGAGGTGTGTAAACATTTTTTTCCACTCAGAGTAGATTTAACTATCTTTATTACTGTACTTCAACAAAGGAGGAAGTACTTATGCCTCAAAGCCCCCAAAGACTTTAGTCAGCCGTGAGATGAAGAGAAGAGAAAACCAACTAAATCATGATTGGGCTCTGCGAAGGGGAAGGAAGTCAGCATGAGCCTGGGAGGTGTTTTGACTGTTAAATATACTCCTCAATGAAATTTGGCCACGTGTCATGACCTCCAATACCGTTCTTGTGGATTACCTCTCAGAGGAGCTTTCCTCCAGAACCCGTCTCTCACCTCCACGTAGTCATACCAACATAGCCGGCTGCGGTATAGATCCAGGGATGTAAAGTTCAGCATGATCTGGAAAGCAAGCAGAAGTCACACCACCCTGAGTAGGAAGCAGGTCCTAAATATTAGGATATTATTGACATATATTCAAATATTATTGACATGATTCAAGCTACAGTCCTAAATATTACTTTGGCATACTCAACATATTTTCTACTTCTTTCACTAGCTACCATTTTGAGGGACATAAGCCACCTTTAACAGGCTGTCTTCCAATGCCTAAACAGCATTCTACTCTGCCAAAATGTAGTAAGTATAAAGGAAGATGCTACTTGTCCAATTTGCATGTATCTGGTTGTTCTTGAAGCATGTCAGCAGGTCAAATGTTGAAAAGCGAGAATTTGATATCACTTGGAAATCAAAGATCATATTAGCTGAGGACTGAAAGCTTGTCCCAACTTGACCCTTTAAGATGTCAAGGTGTAAGAGAGTCCTAGAAGAGTAAAGTGAAAAATCTAAAACCCAATCTGGCTCTGACTGATGAAAATATACACGTTCTTTCGTATGTGTGGAAAACACGTTGACTGCAGACATTCCTGAGCGAGACAGTTAAGCTGTGCCAAACTAGCAGGATTTCAGACTCCTTAGTCTAGAAATGGTTCCAAATCTCTAGGCCAAGGCCTGATTCAGAATTTGCCTGAGATGCAGACTTGGATATTTCTCCAGAAAGAATACTCTCTTCCCCAAGACACAGAAAACAGAGATAATCCTGTTGAACTACGTTACAGCATTACAAGAGATAGTAAATATGGCAAAAGAAACTAACAAGAGGAAATGTTAGTTACTGTCTGCAATCCTCGTAAAGTACTAACAGAATACAATATAGCGTCCATTATTTCTTCTCATTGCTCAGATTTTGAAAGGACAATGGACACATCTTTGTAATGATGTGGGAAAACACACAAATATGAAATATGCTTATGTGTATTTGAAATGGGGACCCTTCTTTCTATGGAAAGCAGTTGACAACTTGGCTTTCCAATATTACAATAGGTTTATATTCCAGGATTACAAACTATCTCCAGCTGTTTTCCTGGTTTCTTCTGTGTTTTCAAAATATGAGGAGGAAACAGGATACCAGAAGCATTATTAAAAATGGATTAAGGAATGAAGGGATGAGCATCAGGGAACCTTATGTCCTCCATATGTTTTTGAACAACTCCCACCATTTCTTGTTATTTGCCATGCTGACTGGGGCTTATGGAAGTTGAAGTGCAAAAGAACTGCAGTGCATTAGGATGCATTTTCCTGCAAGAGCTGCTGGGAAAGAAAAAGAGGAGAGTAAAACCCTCAGTTGACACACCCAGTTTAAACTGTAGTTAGGCGATCTTAGGTCAACTTTTACTTATCTTTTAAATGGCTCTAAATTCAGCGAATAAGACTCAGATCCCAATAACTAATCTTTAATGTTCTTTTTCAAAGTGCTTCCAAGCAATATTTCTGTTACTAGCCCACCTATCATTTCCCACTGCTTCTTCTATCTTTTGTCTTACTCGAAAAACAATCTGTTAAGGAGGAAAATGTGGAATATGTGATATAATTTAGCTTTTAATTGGTATTGCTTGGAATAATCTGTCTGGAAGCATTCGCAGCTTCGTTGAAGGCAATAACTCACAAGAAAAAGATGCTCATGTGAATCATTCCCATCAAAGAAGAACAGGAAGGCCAGCATTTTATAAGGCAAAAAAGGGTAACTGAACCAGGAGCTACCTTTTCCCCTGGAGTGACTGATATTCTCCAGATGCAATGCTTGTGGGCAGAATATCCATTGGGAAAGTCAGGTGAGGAGAAATTTCCTTGACTGTCTTGCAGTGTTGCTCCACAAGCTACAGGAGAGGAAAAGAAAAAGAAAAGAAAAAGAAAACACAAACATAAATGATAAAGAAATAAAGATAGTAATAAAAACAGTTATGAAGTTGCCCAATTTAGGATCCTCCAAAAACATATTCCTCAGGAAACCCAGGAGGTTCTAATTTCAGGAACTGAACCAGCTGTTTCCAGAGTTCAGGCATACTCAAATGGTTGGGGGGAAAAGAAACTTGTCCTTCTCTGGAGTATTTCCTGTCCATTTGGTTGTACAAATCAGTTCAGCTAGAAACCCAGCCATAAATCATGACCACGTGGACAAGGCTCTATAATCAGGTTTGCACAAACGCCCTTTCTCCTATTAAAATCCCTGCCAAGGTAACACAATTTCCACCACAAGAAAAATAGAGCCTTGCAAAAGGCATGCATTATGTAAATGGTTCAGTTCTATACATATTTATTTTGCAAAAGTTTTTCTCCTTCTCATGGGAAGGAACAACGGATTATGACTAGCTCTGCTGTTCATCCCTTCCTCTAGTTTCTGAGATGTTTCCAGGCGCTGGTGACACACTTCAATTTCCATCCTATCTTTGCCATCGTGCATTGAAAAAGAAAAGTATGTATTTTCACAACACTGGTTCCTATATCATCCTATTTAAGGCACCTGCATGGAGGGATTACAGAATCACCCTACTCTTTCTCCAATGAACTGTATCACACAGAGATCCACTACTTATTTCTTATCTCTTGTCTTGCTCTTGAAATTGGCTCATTTGAGATAACCCCCCTTAATCCTCCCCCAAAGTATCTATAGCTTGTTCTGCAGCTGTGAAAGTAACTATGGAAACCAAGCCTGATGCCATGTTGCCACAGTGACAGAAGTCGGGACTTGAACACAGAGAGTGCAAACCTTACAAGACTTTTCACGTTCTCTTCTGTTGCTGCTTTCCTCCTTTTACAGCAAAGCACCAGGGGATCCAGATTCTTCTTAGAAATAGTCCCTCCTTCTCTCTCCCTCTTCTTCCCAGCCATGCCAGAGCCCCAGTCCTACCCAGGACTTTGAAGGCTCCACATAGCAGGGAATGCCATGGTGCACAATGGTATCAACCAGCTTCCCATTCCCTGCTGTAATCCAGACACAGCAATCAACTCCCTTTGCTTCCCATTATCTCACTTATTATTAGGGACCAGGACTGTTTTTCTGCTAAGTACCATCTGGAAGGAATATGACTCTGCTGGACAAGGCTTGGTTAGAAGTTGATTGTGTGTGTGTGCGTCTTCAAGTCACTGTTGACTCCTGGTGACTGCCTGGACTAGTCCCTGCAGTTTTCTTGGCAAGGTTTTTTGGGAGTGGTTTGCCATTGGCTCCTTCCTAGGACTGAGAGAGAGTGACTGGTCCAAGGTCACCAACCTGGCTTCATGCCTAAGGCGGGACTCACAGTCTCCCAGTTTCTAGCCCAGTGCTTTCCAAAGTCCCACTGTTGGTGACACACCAACGGCGGTGGCGGCGGCGGTGGCGCATGCAGCGCTGGCGTGCATGGCGGTGGTGGCCTCATGTTTCGTGCTAAAACCCAGAAGCGCTGATGGTGTGCCACTGCCGTCGCCGCTGCCACGCGCACCACCACTGTCGCCGCGCCCGCTGCCGCAGGGGTGGCTGCGACGTGCCATCAGCACTTCCGGGTTTTGTTGCAACATGCTAATGTGTCACGACACACAGTTTGGAAAGCTATGTTCTAGCTTGATGCCTGAACCACTACACCAAACTGGCTCTCTAGAGGTTGATATAGAGCAAATTATGTTTTTCTCCTTCTAAAAGTGCTCAAAACATGCCTTGGTGAATTAAAAGCTAACAGTTTTTAACTTCACTTTCATTAAATGTTGATTCTGCCTGAACAGGTCTCTTGCTGTTCCTCAATGGGGTATGCTTCTGACTCTACAACTTTTAAATACAGAAAAGCATAAGTTTATGATTATTGATGGCAAAATTCTACATCCTAAGAATCTTTTATGGGGGCGCAGTGGCTCAGCGGGTAAGGCGCCAGGCTTGTCGATCAAATGATCGCAAGTTTGGCAGTTTGAGACCCGAGCGCCGCATGACGGAGTGAGCTCCCGCACTCGCCCCAGCTCTTGCCAACCTAGCAATTTTTCTTGTGTTTTGGAAAAAACAAAAAAAGAAAAGCAATGTAGTTTATGCAATCCAGTGCAGTGAGGAGTGCTCTGAACTCTACATTGGAGAAACCAAACAACTTTTGTACAGGAGGATGGCCCAACACAGGAGAAGTAACACCACAGGACCAGAGTCAGCAGTTTATCTTCATTTAAAGGAAAAAGGACACTCATTTGAGGACATTAATGTTCACATTTTAGACAGAGAAGATAGGTGGCTTGAGAGAGGGGTCAAGGAATCCATTTATTCCAACTTGGAAAATCCTTCCTTGAATAGAGGTGGGGGCCTCAGGCACAATCTTTCGCCCATATTCCTCCCTGCTTTGTCTTCTGTGCCTAGGAAGATTAAGACCATTTCACAAGCTCAACAGCAGCATGGTGATCTTAACGATCCTCCTTTAGATGATAAAAGGACTTAAAATAACATCTCAATATAACCATGACCTAGCCCCAGGTATAAGGTCACACAGCTACCTAGAAACATATTTAGGATTCCCTTACCAACTTTGCTCAGACTGAAGAAGCTCCTTGGATAAGGAGCGAAACGTTTCCACTGAGAAAATAGAAATCCAGTTGACATGATTCAAGCTACAGTTCATTTCACCTAGAAAAAACTCTCTACAAACAGAATATCACTGTCTCAGGAAGAAGCCCAGATGTAACCATCTTCCAAACATAAGTCGTCCCCCCCCCCCCCCGGGACAGATTGGTACTGAATAACCTGAATTCTAAGAACCCAGAAAATCTGAAATCCAATCTGGAAAAAGTTCTCCTCTGAGTCTATGAAGGTTCTCAGTCATCCAGGTGGAATTGTCTGTAGCTTGAATCATGTCAACTGGATTTCTATTTTCTCAGTGGAAATGTTTAGCTCCTTATCCAAGGAGCTTCTCCTCTGAGAAAAGCCTGATGGGTTGATGGGTTCTTTGTATTGTAGATTTTAATTTTTTAAACCGCCCAGAGTCACCGTGTGTGAGTTGGGTGGCCATATAAATTTGTTTAAACGAAACCAACCAACCAACCAACCAAATAAATAAATGTTCCCTCTATTCTTGAGAAAGGTAAAATACAACCTAGAGATGAAATTTGAGCAATGTCTTGGGCCGACTTCATGATTGCTTTAAAAAAAGGTCCTTAGAGGAGGTTGAAATAAATAGTTTATCCTAATTAGAAAACTTGACTTTTAATCTTTAACACAATCTGAGGCAAAGTACTTTTTTCAATATGCTGTTCTTCTAAAAACTGTTTTCGATTGATTATCATTTTTCGTAGAAATAATGTGATATGGACTTTTAAATGTGGAACTTGATTTCTTAGGAAAACATGTTTCAAATTATATCTTGTTCTAGCATTGACCTTTGGATGAGAGATTTTTTACTGCCTTTGTAATCTAAAGGCTCTGATGCCACTAGAGAACGTCTGGGAATTTGGGGGAATTTCATGTAAGTTCTCACAAATTGGCTTGGGAGATGTCTAAGAGAAACTAGTGATTGACTAATGCCTCTGACCACATTTCCACGTCAAATGGCATATGGGGTGATTGTACATTCTTGGACTTTGAACTAACATGTGGAAGTATAAAACAATGAACTGTGAGTTATTCACATCCCACTCTGACATGTCAAAATCAATCCACATTTTCTTGATCAAGGCCAAAGGGCGACTATCTCAGCAAAGATTCGCAAACATCGGATGGTCACCTAGAGCATAACAGCAGAAAGTGATAGATTTTGTATTCAATAAAGTATTACAACATCTATGTTTCATATCCACAGAGGTGGGTCTATGCAGGGCCGCAACTGGGGGGGGGGGGGCAAGCAGGGCATATGCCCCAGGCGCCGCGCTGGGGGGGGCGCCAAAATGACAACACCTCCCTCACGAACTGGGGGGAGGGCGTGGAATCCATGTTTGCCTCGGGCGACACAGACCCTAGTTGCGGTCCTGGGCCTATGCATCTCAAAGAGCAAAGAATTGTTTTAATTTGCAGAGAAATGGAATCTCTTTCCAAGCCTCTGTGTTAGAATTACTCTTCAGAACCATATCCAAATAATACCAGATTATATCTGACAAGGCTGGACAAAATGTTCTGGCCACAGCAATTTTTTATGATACACTTGTGAGCACTTCTTTGCTTATAGATATGGCCATAATTTACATAAAGTTTAAGATTATAGAAATAAATTCCATCATTAAATTGTGGGATCTGCTGCTATCGCATATGGTGGTGGCCACCAATACTAATGCTTTTAAAAGAGGAGTGGACAAATTCATGGAGGTTATTACTGTCTACTATAGTTGAGGCTACAGTATTAGGTACCTGTGGAATGACACACAATATATGTGAAGGAACAGCTGCCTAGTAGAAGGGATATCCTTCCCCTCTCCATGTTTGTGATCTTCCTAATCCTGCTAGATTAAATGGGTGGTTGGCTTGATCCAACAAGTTTTCTCTTTGCTTCTTATGACTGAAGCAGAAGAAAGCTACTTTCGTTGCACTTGATCTATAGGTGTTTATAGCTTTTTGAAGGAGTGGAGCATCCTTAAAGGAATAGGCAGCTTGACCCTTGCATGAGAAGGAGAGACACACCCTCTTCTGTCTTTTGATCATTACACGTGTCTTTCAGAGCATTTGGGAGATGTGAGTTTTCCCTTAACTCTGAGGCACAATTCACTTGAAGATCCTTGTAATGAAAGAAGTTGCTTTACAGGAAGCGGCAAATGAAATGTATTTCATGCAGCAGGTAGAAGATCTGGGCTTCATCAACCCATCACGTGTGGCAGTTCCTGGGAATCAAATCAGATCCTGGATAGCTCATTCACTCAATGGGGGAAGTTGAGAAGTATTTTGATGGCTTGCCTGAGTCAAGCAAAGCCTCAAGTAACTTGGGCCTTTGGGACTGTCATTGTGTACTTTTCCTGCCAGGTAAAAGGCAGCCAAGAGTGAGCCAAACAGCAATATCTTCAGTGCATTTCCCTCACCAAGATTCTCAAGTCTTCTTCCCACTTGGAGGGCTGACTAGCTACCCCACTTTGGAAAAGTAAGCCTCAGCTTATCCTTCTCAAGGTTTGCTTAACATGCTGGGCTTCATAAAGCAGAACATCTCCCCACGGGGAACCTCTGCCCTTCTCCTCTCTGCATCTTACTTTGAAAATGCCAAAAGAAGAAGCCCAAGTCACTCAGAAGCCCTCCTTGGGCATTTCGCTGCAGACACCATTTGTCAGCATCCAATTCATGGGAGCGTTGGGGGGAAGAGGGAGAAGGCTGGGGAGGCCATGGTTACTAAGGGAGAATCTCCGTGGTTATGTTCTGTGGGCAGCAGTCCAGAGCTTTAGTCTTCTGCTGTTCCCCTGCCACTTCCTGCAACTATCACCAAAACGTAGAGAGATTTATTATAGACAAGACATCAGAAAAAAACAAAAGCAGAAGGATGGGAAGTTGGGGTCTTGGCAGTGGGGAAAGGAGAAGGGGAGAAAAAGGCACTAGTGCATTGCACAAAGCCATCAATGCTCTAATATCCCTAATTCCAAACCAGCTCTTTCCTTCATCTGCAATTCTGTTTCTCGCTAATCATTTCCTTGCATACATCCCACCCCAACACTATATTTCTTCCCTCTTCTTCCTACTGGCTCAATCACCCATTCAAAGAATTTCCTGCAGGAAACACTGCATTCCTTACTAAAAAAAACAACTCAGTTCTGTTTGTAAACGTCTGTCCTCTCCACGGAAACAGACATCCAGTAGGGGATGGATGCTGGGAAACTCCAAGCCAGATCAGGTCTTGGGAATCAAACAGGAAGCAACAGTTTCACACACTTCTCTGTCTTTGGCTCCTGGTTCCTTGCCTTCTGTTCTGACATCTGTTCGATTTTGAGAGCCAGAACGGGCGTGGATTGGACGGTCTCCAAAGACTTGGTGAAGGTTGGAGCCATCCATCCAGCTCCAAACCCCTGCATTATGTCATGCTTGTATCCCTTTGAAAAGCAGTGGGAAGAGGTAAGATTGGAGCATTAAGTGAAACCTTGGGGGATTATAAAATACAACAGAAGGATGGAAACGTCCTGGGTTTAGCTACACAGGCTGATATCAATGGTCTGAAGGCAACAAACCTTCTGCCATGGTAACTCTCCAAAGGGAAAATAGGAGATTGTGGTGTACAATCTTCTCTTCGCTACCTTATTTTCTAAGAAAAATGAAGTACGGAAGAACCGGTGGGATCTCTCGCAATGAAACAGCAATTAGAGTCCTGTTCGGGGAGATGGCCGGGGATACATTGAATAAATAAATTATACAATAGAAGCTCCATCTGGAAGCACTTCTAGACTCCTCTTTTGTAAGATGCAACCAACAATACTTACCGGAGCATTTGTAGAGTTTGCGCGCCTGGGCAATATCTCCTTTGCTCAACCGGGCTCGCTGTCCAATGGGGGGCTGCATCCCATTCACATTATATTTGGGAAAAATGGTGTCTAGGAAGATCCCCCTGAAAAGGCGTAAAGGAGAATATTCTCAGCTCCTAGCTGCCTTGACACAACCAAAGGCCTTGGTTCATAAAACAATTGGTTCCTGGAAGTCAGCCATCTGGAAACAACAGACTGGTTATTTTTCAAGAGGGAAAGTAACTGTGATGATGGCTAACATAACCTTGGACTTACATTCATCCACCTTTCTTATTTTCCCCTCTTTCCAGTGAATAGATATCTTTTGAACTAGTCTGTGTTTAGACTGGAAGGTATTCATGCATGCCATCCGAGAAGTCCCACATTTCAATCAACGTGGTGGTCTTGATATCATACCTCTATAGGCATTAACACTGGTGGAAGGAGGAGTTGTATCTACTGTAACTTGTGCTCGCAGGGATTTCCAAAGGATTTTGAAATAAGGAAGATAAAGAATTGTTGAAATGAAAAAGACTCTGTAGGCCATCATGTCCAATATCCTTCAAATGTCCTACTGTCTGCAGAAGATTCTGATGGAGTTCATTCATTCATTATAATTGCCTCTCTAGGTGGCAAGAGTAACAGTAATTTGGTAATCACAGAAATATTAGTAGAGACTTAATTTGTAGATTGTCTGAGATGCATGAGAGCACTGGGTTCTGCAATTATGTTATTAGCAGGGCATTAAATCTTTTAAGTCTATATTGCTGTAATTGCTACTTTTCTGTATAGAAATGGAGATGGGAGCCAAAATGAAAGCTAATAGGAAAGGGGGGGGGAGAAATCATCATTAGCTATTTCTGTAGTAGCTCAGTTCCAAGTTGGGTGCATCTAAAGGTTGTGGCCATGCCTGCCTCAGGCCTCGATTCCTGTTCCTGGCCACACCAGAGCCTTTGCTCATTCATTTCTTGTCCCAGGGTTTCCGTGTAATTTTTAAACCAGTTGCCCTTACGAAGAATTCCAGGAATTGGCTGCAAGAACATAGGACAAGTTACTAAAAACAACCATGGATGCCCTTGTAATTAGAATGGCACAAGGGCGTAAATCCAGCAGCCCTGTAACCTCACCACAGGAAAGGAACTGCCCACACAAAATCTTGCAAGCCTGAACAGTTTAAGCTCTTACAGCAGTTCTAAAACAGCTCCAGACCCATCTGACCGCACAGGACCAGCTGGTTTAGTCCAGGCATTTCTGGTTATGCACAAGTTGACGTGAAATTGGAACAATTTTTCTTTCCTTTTCAACCTATAGCTCATGGATGGGCTGTTTTCCCATTGGTGGAAACTCTTACCTAATCTGCCTTTTGGACTCAGGGCGACTATTAACCTCCCACCCCCACAGCAATGTACAGGTAATTCTTGCTTAATGACCACAATTGGGACCAGCAACTCCATCACTAAGTGCCACAGTCATTAAGTGAGACATCATGTGACCCTGACGGACTTATGACCTCACTTCATGGTCATACCTGCGGTTCTTAAGCGAGACATGACGTGACTGTGACTTGCAATTTTACTGCTGGCTTCTCCATTGACTCTGCTTGTCGGAAGCTGGCTGTGAAGCATGCAAATGGCGATCACGTGACCACAGGATGCTGCGACAGTTATAGACACCCACTGGTTGTGAAGTGCCCAAATTTCAATCACGTGACTGTGGGGATGCTGTGATGTTCATAAGTGCAAGGAACAGTCATAAAGTTACTTTTTCAGCACCATTGTAACTTTGGTCACTAAACAGGGCAGTGATTAAGTGAGGACTACCTGTACAGCCACTGTTATAGATACTGGGGAAAGTTTCTGGTTGGAAAAGTACTTTGGTTCTATCATTTCACTTTCATAATTTGCAACATGTTGGGGCGTGATGGCTCAGTGGTTAAGATGCCAGGCTTGTCAATTGGAAGGTAGGCGGTTCGAGACCCGAGTGCTGCGTGATGGAGTGAGCTCCTGCACTCGCCCCAGCTCTTGCCAACCTAGCAATTTGAAAGCATGCAAATGCAAGTAGTTGAATAGGCACCACTTTGGTGGGTAGGTAACAGCGTTCTGTGTGCGTCATGCCGGCCACATGACTGTGGAAGTGTCTTCAGACTTCGGCTAACAAACAGAGATGAGCACCGCCCCCTAGAGTCGGACACGACTGTGCAGGGGAAAACCTTTACCTTTAATTTGCAACAAGCTTTTAAATGCAATAGAGGAATGGTTTCTTTGCAGCCAGCATTCCCTCCTAGCAACTACTCAAAGAGTGGTGAGAATAAATTCGTATGGAGTGGGGATAAAGGAATTTTATTGGTCCAGGTTCTGCAGTACTTCAGGGAAGGGATACCCTGAGATGTCATTTGCACTTCCCTACTGATCAGATGGAAGGTGAGCACTGGTTGCTGATGGTGTTCCCTGTCTCAGGGTTTGGAGAACTGCAGAAGGAAGAACGATTGGCTTCCAACCACTTTGCAAAGGATTGGGGAACGGAGAGCATATGATACGGAAACTCCTTGGATTATAAGCTTCCCTGCAAACATTTCTCAGCTGCAATTATGCAGAAATGTCTCATGCTATCTAGAATAGTTGCTCTTGTCTCAGTAGCACTATTTCCTATAGCCCAGTTCACTAATCTCTATTCCTAGTCGGAAACTTTTCTCCAAGACAAGACAAGGGAGTCCTCTTACCAGTTACCTGAAGATACCAGGAAACTGATCGAGAGCTGTCTGGTTGCTTACAAAGTATTGTCTGGCCTGAGCAATGTGTTCTATCATAGGATGAACTCTGCTACCAAAATAACTCAGATGTAAACTCAAAGGGGCATCTTCACAGCACAGAGTCCCCCAGCAACCCTGTCAGAGACAGAATGGGTTTTCCCTCATCTCCTCCAAATCAGAGGCTATGTGTCCTGTCCTCTACAACTCAGCCGACACAAGTTGCATAGCCTCGTTTTACATGCACGTTCCTTGTTTGGCCTTACTGTAGGCATGTGCAGTTGTATAAAACGGAACGTTTTTAAAAAATTAAAAGTGTTCTGACAGGCCTACAAAATGGCTGCCGTAAAAGAAGGGCATGGCATGGCAGGTTACAAAATGGCTACCATGGTGTACGTGTGGGGCATTATCATCCCATATATTGTGTTTGTGTTCTTATACACCAAGACGGTGAAGAAAAGACACAAACAGAGAATAAAAGCCCCAACAGAAAATGCGTATTTGTAGGAAGAATAGAAAACAGAGGAGAAAAGTAGAAAACACAGACACAGAAACACATGCATACCAAAAAAAAAAAAAAAAAGAAAGAAAAGGAAAAGGAAAAAGGAAAAGGAAAACCACCACCAGGGAACACACAGAGAGTACAGATACACTTCCCTGGTCCAGACCTTTCTTCTCTTCACCCCACTTAGGTAAACGAATGGACCCAAAAAAGCTCCATTATGGAAAAATGGATGGTCAGGGTTTGAAGCCCTCTTGTCCCTGACAGCAGGGGTTCCCATTCCCTCAACCAGCCCTTTTCATTTATTTAAACATGTCTCTCCTGCCCTTCCTATTCCATTTATTTGTGTAAATGGGGAAAAGGCAGGACCGGGGTTTGCAGGCAGGAGCTAATCGAGCGGACCGGGGGCAGGGTTTGCAGGCGGGAGCCAATCGCATGGACCAGGGGGTGGGGTTCGGAGACTGGCATGGCGGCCCGGTTCCTAACAGGCCATGGACCGGTACTGGTCCGCGGCCCGGGGGTTGGGGACCCCTGGCTTAGAGGACTGAAACTATGTTGGAAAAAGGAGGTGAAACATCTAATCACAAGCACACATTCTCTAAGGGGTGGAAGGTTAGAGCCTTCCATTTCATAAGCCAAAATGAAATATATTTTGCTCCTCCTGCCTCCTGGTTGGACGTCTCTATTAAAACTATGTCAATGCTTGACACTTTTTGATATCTGAATTAAAATGTTTGGCAAAAGTTGCCTAGATTCTTTTGTTGTGGTCCCTGGCTTGCAAACCTAAAGATCTGCAGCTGTTTTACCCACCTTACTGCATAGAAGTATATAGAAGCTCTGCATACTCTGAATTTACATTACATTGCTGAATTTACAGGTGAGATTTTTATTAACCGGAATCCATCTTCTTGGTCATTCTGCCACTGACGGTCACTGTTTCTTTACAACGTGTCAGACAGAACTGGGAGCCTCAGCCATCAGTATCAGGCTGATGGGGTTCTTCTGAAAGGATCAAACTATTTAAGGAAGCTAGTGGATCATGAGAAAACCTGGATTTCTTAGTGTGTGAACCAATCCATTTGAAAGGTGTGACAACTTTCCTACTAGAGCTGAGACAATACAAAAGTCATCTCAAGAAATGTACCTGAGTAAAGAATAATTCAAATCACAACAGAGGCCATTAGCAGTGGAAAAGCTAACATTGCTACTTGTATTAACCTTTGTTGTTATGAACTATTAGGAACAGAAGGAAATCTATAATAATAACAATAATTCCCTGCATGTTCCTTTACTGAAGCACTTAATATATGCCTGAACCTTTTCTGAAGCCTCTCCTATAGACATGCATGAAATACAACCCGAGGTGGAGCTGGGACTGGAGATTTGCAGATTCCTTCTCTAAGCTGCCAGAAAAAAAATGGGTCAGCTGGACTAGGCCAAATGAGCTAGGAGCCAAAGCTTAAATATCTTGTTTGCAGAAACAGCAGCAGAAGGTTCAGGTTGGATTTTCATAGAACTTTAAATTGTCTTAAAAAATAAAACAGGGAAATGCACAAAAACATCAACCATCAACACAGAAGTAGCGTGGCAAGTAGCAGTAATGTATCCATAGAGAAGCTAGGTAGGCGGAAAAGGATCATCACCGCCTTGCTTTGTGTAAGGTGGGGGATGACATGAGATGGGACAGGGACAAGGATTATTGTACCAAAGATGGACACCGCATGTCAGACTGGCCTGAGGAAATGGAGAGAAATTAGGGAGGAAAAGGAAGCTTAGAAGAGAAGACAAAGACTTTTCTGAAAAAAGGCCTCCTGCATCTGGTGGGACTTCCTCATATAAACAGGACAGGTCTGGAGTAGATACTCTCATGAGCTAGGATTAGCTCTAAGGACTTTCTGGAAACCTCTTGAACATTGTGCAAAAGTCTTTTTTTAAGGCAAAACCTAAAGCCAATCAAAAGTTTGCAACCTGAAAATCTGAATTTTTCACTTTGAATGGATTTGGGGCTGATGATGGTGCTAGACTAGATGGTTTGCTCACAGAAGAACACACATTGAATTGCAGCTATTTCTAGCTAGAAGGATTGGGTAGCAGGTAACGTGGAAGATTTCTGCCCCAGACCATGGACAGCAGCCAACTTCAGAGTAGACTAGAGATCAGCCAACTTTTCTACTTCTGGTGACCCCTTAATGACACTGTGGGGTTCCTAAATGCCCAGCACTCATGGGCAGTGTGCTACTAACCCCAGAAGTGCACAATACTGAACTAGTTAAACACCCAGGGTCTCTCCACACTTGTGCAAGTGCAGGCTTGGCATCCCATGTTTGTGTTCCCACAATGTCCTCCTCCTCAAGACCTCTGAGCCCATTTCCTTTAAGCTCCGTTGTGGGTAAATCAAATTGCAACACTTAGGTTTTCTCATTTCCAAGGTGGGGACAGGCTGTGTTCCCATTTGTGGGAATTCTTGCCTCACCCTACCTCCCACTCTTTAAAGTCTGACCTTTCTAATAGGTTTTGGAGGCAATCTTATCAGCAAACCCAATCTTAATCCTTCTCTTCAGTTTCACAATCCCAGTAAAAATCTTGCTGGCTTGATCTTCTCTGATTATGGAAGCAGTGAGCACTGAACTATTGCCTCATCACACCTCCATCTGCTGGGCTCAAGTGAGCTATTACATTTCTTCCCCACAAATGGGAACTATTTGCTGTGACCTTCAACCATGCCACTACTTTGTACACTGTTGGGAAAAACACTTGGCTGCAAAGCTATCATATTGTGCCATTATCTATACCATCCAAAGAGAATTGGGAGAAAAATGATGGTTTGATGACCAAGCAACACCCACTTCATATCAGTGGCTCAGATTTTGTTTCCAAAACAGCCAAAGACATGTAACATTGGCTGAAAATGGGAGTCCAGTGGCTAGCAATTTATTTTTTCTTTTTTTGTGTGTGGAAAGGGGATCAGGATTTTTTTTTACTGCAAGAGGTGTTGTAATTCAAAATTGGGGCATTAACTGAACCATTTCTTTACTAATGGAGGGCTGGAGTGAGCATTGACGGACTCATGATTTTCCCTGCCTGTTTTCAATATTTCCTGGTCAACTGGAATGAAGACGATTGCATGGTTGTCTTCAAAACACTTTAAAGGATTGGAATATGGAAATGGTGCTCTGTGGAAGTACACCATATACCAGGTGTAAGGCAGCTTCCTATATTTCTAATTCACATAATTTATTTTGCTAATGGAGTCAGGTAATAGGATGGGAAAAACTGAAGAATTGAAATATTCATTGTGGAAGGAAGGACACATCATTGCCTTTGCCACTGCTTTTTGAGATTAAGTATAAAACATAAGAACAGCCTTTACTGCAAACATCCGGTTCCTGAAACAGATGTGTTGCTCCATCTTGTCATAGAATCAACCCAAGATATGTCTGTGATTTCCTATCCTTCACCCCAAGAATATATAAAATACGTTTCTGCTTGTCTCTTGTAGGCGTACGACCCTTGACTGGCAACCCATTATTGAAGTTTACCCAGCCAAGGAACAGTTGAGAATTGTGCTTTAAGATGAAAAAACTGTGCTAATAATACCCGGAAAAGGAGAACTTTTGTTGAAAGAAGAATGTTGTGATTAAGTTCTAAGTTCTATGAAGAATTTACAGCTACCATATTGAGATTACTCCAGATCCCATAACACCACTGAGTTCTGTTACCACTGAGAAAAGAGAAATGAAAATAAAAGTTTCCAAGCATTGTGTTCCTCTCTCTTAACCAATGCACAAAGACTCCTTACTTAGTCAATGGAATCTTTGTTTTCCACTGCTCTCAATTTACAGTTGAGTGAAGAAAAAAGATGGGCTATTTTCTCTGGTGATCTACAGTTTTCATCCTTCTGCCCTGAATGACTTTCAGGAATTTTTTCCTGGCCTGATATACAGTACTTATTGTTACACTTTCCTCAATTTGGCAAAGGATCTAAACTAGCAACTAAAACAGATCAACTGAAGCAATAAAATTCCATGGAGGAAGAAAGGGAAGTCTGATGCAGGGAAGTTATCATCAACATCATCAAGAAGTTGTGCGTCATCCTGGATAAAACATATTTATTCTTCCTGCTCTTCTCCAAATAACTGTCTAGCAAACACAATGATATCATCTTAGAGATAATGTCATCAGCACATATAAACATGCATGAAGGTTTCCTATAAATGTTGGAATCTGAGTCACAAAAGAGCTACATGTCTGTTTGCCAAGCTGACAGCTGGGTTCTTAATTTCATAAGCAGGTTTAAAAACTGCCAGGCTTGTTCTTGGAAGATGCTCATAAAGCTGGTGGGATTAAGTAAAGCTCTTCAGAGAAATGCTGGAAAATCTGGGAATGCAGAGACACAAGTTCTCCAAACACTGCAAGTTGCTGTTGACACAACTGTCAAAAATGGGTCTGTGATGGTGGAAATGGGAAGAGAGGGAAGGAGAAAGGTACCAGATCACTCCATGTCATGAATGCAAGTCTCCATGTTCATTTTGGATCTTCGGCTGAAGATATTTCAAAGCTGTGGATGTAGAGCAGAGCTTTCCAAACTGTGTGTCGTGACACGTTAGTGTGTTGGCTGCAGTGTCTGGGCGTGTCACAGCTGCTGCTGCCTCCGAGCCCTGCCAGGATTCCGCGCAGGTCCCAGTGCCTGCCTTGTGCCCTGCTACCTCCAAACCTGCCCTGCCAGGATTCCGTGCAGGTCCTAGTGCCTGCCTTGTGCCTGGCTGCCTCCAAACCTGCCCTGCCAGGATTCTGTGCAGGTCCTAGTGCCTGCCTTGTGCCTTGCTGCCTCCAAACCTGCTGTGATTCCGCGCAGGTCCTAGTGCCTGCCTTGTGCCTGGCTGCCTCCAAACCTGCTGTGATTCCGCGCAGGTCCTAGTGCCTGCCTTGTGCCCTGCTGTAAGAGTGTGTCGCAAAATGATGCCCTGCTGTAAGAGTGTGTCATGAAATGATGCATGTCTAAAAAGTGTGTCACCAACATGAAAAGTTTGGAAAGCTCTGATGTAGAGGGATGGAGGAGAGAAAGAGCATCTTTGATAAGTCATTCACTGCATTTTCAGGGATGACATGAAGTCTTGGTGTTCCTTCTCCTTGTTGTTGCCACCTATTCACCTTTCCTGAGTGGGCAAACAGTGACAGACATTTGTGGAAAGATCTTTTTATCTTACGTGGGTTAGTGTAGGGTCCGGTAGTCCCACCATGACAGTTTCAGGCTAACACTTATTTAAAATTATTATGGATGTATACACACATCATCCTATCTCCATATTTTAAATGTATTGCTGTTGTGTTGACTGTTTTAGTGTTAAAATTTGTTTACTGGGTTCTGAGCTAAGTCGCTGGAGTGATTTCTAATTACTGTCTTTTTATATGTTTTGTTTTCTATCACATCTTGGAAATAACAACAACAACAACAATATAAAATAAATCTACTTCTAAAAGATATTAGCAATGTACAACATTTACAGTGGCAAAACGTGAAAGATGAGGAAAATAAAAACAAGTTTGAAAAAGCAGTACAAGCCGGACAGCAAAATGATTGCGGAAGCCATGGAAGAATTAAAGCAAAGAGTGGCGGCAGGTTCTAAAAAATGAAATGATATGAAATCAGGATCAAGCAATTTGGCAAAATAGGCAATTTCAGAGAAATCAACATTGTTTTTTTTCCCAAGGCTCAGCTGAAAACACAAAACCAATGGAACCTCCTAAAAGTCAGGAAGAAATGCTGGCATTCTGGAAAAACATTTGGGATAGCAAATAAAACACTACAAAATGGCCATATGTCTACTTAATATAGAAAAAGAAGAAAAAAAACTGAACAAATGGAAAATATTGTAGTAACAATAGAAACTGTAAAAGAAAATAAAGAAGGAGTACACCAGGAAAAGATGAGGTTCATGGATTTTGGCACGAACATCTATCCATTTTACATTCTCATCTTGTAAATAATTCCATCAAATGTTGCAGCAAGGATTATTAGGGGACCGGCTCACTACAAGCCAAACATTTCTGATCAAATTTCAGACAAAGCCAAATAAACAACAACCAACCATTTTTGTCCAATCACTTGTCTACCTACAACATTAAAATTGTTGACAAGAATCATTGCCATTAACATCCTCAAACACCTGATCTCAAATTCATTGGCCCTATGGAATGAAAAGGGAGTTTCAAAAATTCTAGAGGTATAAAAGACCAACTTTTGATTGATGAAGCAACATTAAATATGCTAACAAATGTAAAACAAACCTTTATATGGCTTGGATTGATTACAAAAAGAGCATTCCTCTTTGAATTTTAATTCTGGTTTTACTGTAAACTGCCCAGAGTTCCCCTTTTGGGGGAGATGGGCAGTAATAGAAATTTAATAAATCATAATAATAAATAATAATTCAATTCTTTACCTAATCATTCGATTAAAAAAATCTTTGGGAACTTCTGAAATTAATGAGAAAATTTTAAAGCTTTTCAATAATGCAGTGAACAAATGGAAAACAACACCGATGGCAAAAGAACTTGCAGAAGAACTTGACGAAGTCACAATCAGAAGAGGAATTTTGCAAGGAGACTCTGTCTCCACTGCTTTTTAATATGACTCTGATTCCAGCGACAGTAATTCTGAATAAATGTTATCAGGCTATGAATTTTCCAAGCATATTTGCTCTACATGGATGATTGGAAACTATATGGAAAATGAGCTAATGAAATGCAATCACTTTTCAATACAGTTCAAATCGTTAGTGATGACATCAAAATGTAATTTGGATTGGATAAGTGTGCAACTTCAGCAAAAAAAAAAGAGAGAAATTGACTACTTAGATAGAATGGCATCAAAATCAAAGCATGCAAAAGAGGAAAGTTGTAAGTATTTGCTTCTTTTGAAGCAATCAATATTTTGCCTGCCCAAGTGAGAAAGAAGAACAGGGCAGAAGTTCTAAAATCAAAGGTGAACGGTGATAATACCAGCAAAGTCATTCATACCTGGGTTATCCTCATAATAGCTTACCCAGCAGATATTGTTGACTGAACATAAGTGGAGCTAATGTTTTAGATCACAGGACCTGAAAACAATACATCATGCTCTGCACCCAAAAAGCAACACAGAATTTTTGTATTTACCAATGTAAATTGGTTGTTGTGGCTTGTTGCCAGTGAAACATTCGGAAGCTTCAGCTGGTGCAGAATGCAGCTGCCCGGGTTGTAAATAGTGTTGGCTACTCGGCACATGTAACACCGCTGCTTCGGGAGCTGCATTGGTTGCCAGTGTGTTTCCGGGTGCAATTCAAGGTGCTGGTTGTCACCTTTAAAGCCCTTCATGGCTTGGGACCGGGTTACCTTAGGGACTGTCTTTTCCCAGTTGTTTCTACCTGTCCAATCCGGTCCGACAGGATGGGCATGCTCCGGGTCCCATCAGCCAAGGAATGTCAGCTGGCGGGGACCATGAGATGTGTCTATGAAGGTTCTCAGTCATCCAGGTGGAATTGTCTGTAGCTTGAATCATGTCAACTGGATTTCTATTTTCTCAGTGGAAACGTTTCGCTCCTTATCCAAGGAGCTTCTTCAGTCTGAGCAAAGTTGGTAAGGGAATCCTAAATATGTTTAGGATTCCCTTACCAACTTTGCTCAGACTGAAGAAGCTCCTTGGATAAGGAGTGAAACGTTTCCACTGAGAAAATAGAAATCCAGTTGACATGATTCAAGCTACAGACCATGAGATGTGCCTTTTCTGTGGCGCCTGCCCTCTGGAACATCATTCCTCCTGAGGTTAGGATGGCCCCGACCCTTTTGGCTTTTCGGAAGGCCTGGAAGACCTGGCTTTGTGTCTGGGCCTGGGGCCCCGAGTGTGTGAAGGGGCCCATTTCATGGTTGTGCTAACACCAATGGTTTTTAAGATCTCTTGGCGGTATTTATATTTATATTTAATTTTTTGTATCGTTTTTATTGTCTGGTTGTTTTTATTATTGTAAGATGCCCAGAGTCATTGGTCTGAGATGGGCAGCTATATAAATTGATTGATTGATTGATTGATTGATTGATTGATTGAATGAATGAATGAATGAATGGACAGACAGACAGACAGACAGACAGACAGACAGACGAGAATGAAATCAGAGGTTTGAATGATTATTTTTTGAATGTGATAAAAACCAAAGGTGTCACCAAAACTGAACATGGCAGTAGGAAAGACAAATCTCTACATGGTCAATACCTGAAAGAAACTGAATGCAAGGTGAATAATTGGAATGGTTTCAGACTGGATCCATCAAGAACGAAACAGAAGGCTTAATTTTTGTAGCACAAGAACAAGCATTAACAAGAAATGTCATAAAAATGAAAACTTAAAAAACTGGAAACAACTAATGTAAATTATGCAAGGAGGAAGACAAGGCTATTGACCACTTAGTGGCTAGCAAAATTGCTCAGACAAGTTATAAGATGTTGCAATAGTAAATGACACTAAAGTAGCACAAAAGGAACTGGGGAAGACTGCATAATATCAGGATTTAACAAATGAAATACAGAGGTTATGGAATATACTGGCAAAAGTTTTCCCTGCAATTATTGGAGTGCCAGGAGCCATAACAATAGAATTCCTGAAACAGATGGCAGATTTGATCTCACAGCATTTCAGCTCAACCACATATATATTATGGCAGTATTTGGACAATTCTTAGGCTTTGGAATAATGCTTGAATTAACCCTAAATTACCAGGATTTGCTGAATATGCTTCAGAAGAGATTATACAACAACAACAGCAATAATGGTTTGTGCCTGAAGGTGGTTGCAATAGTTAAATCCAGAGCTGAAATTGTGTCTCCCAACCCAGATTCCTGAAAACCAATTGCTAAAACTAGAGTCAGAGAAAGATTTTGAATGGAAGGGCATAAAAAGAAAGATACTCCTCTGACAACTTAGGCCAGATTCATGTGACCCAGAAGATTCACACTGCCTACTAATCTGAGAGGCTATCACTGCAACCTTAGTGGTAAACACCAACCATCTTAGGTAGTTCACTGGGGTTCCTGGTTCATAGTCTGGAGTTTCTGGAAGCTGGTACATCAAACTGAGCAAAACAGTGTTGTGAAATTGTATTATTAAACTGTATTTATGCAACAGCGGTTGTAGGTAACTGTAAAGCAGAGCTTTCCAAACTGTGTGTTTGGACACGTTAGTGTGTCGGCTGCAGTGTCTGGGTGTGTCGTGGCTGCTGCTGCCTCCGAGCCCTGCCAGGATTCCGCGCCGGTCCTAGTGCCTGCCTTGTGCCCTGCTCTAAGAGTGTGTCGCGAAATGATGCCCTGCTGTAAGAGTGTGTCACGAAATGATGCACGTCTAAAAAGTGTGTCACCAACATGAAAAGTTTGGAAAGCTCTGCTGTAAAGGCAAAGATGCTAAAGGCACAGATATTCCACCAAGAGAAGAGCAACAGGATTGATAACAGAGCTCTTCACCATACCAG
This sequence comes from Charina bottae, assembly GCA_023362775.1. NCBI lineage: Eukaryota > Metazoa > Chordata > Lepidosauria > Squamata > Charinaidae > Charina > Charina bottae. Next base: position 18,343,712 of record JALMGJ010000014.1, on the reverse strand, counting down.
AGGAAGCTTTGGCACAGTAAATACCCATGTGTAACAGTACGGTCTGTGTTAATGTTGCAGAAGAGACACCCGTAGGCATGTCCTCAGTAGTCTAGATAATGCAGACAACACCAGCCCAAACATGCCGAGATGCAGAAAATTGCTGAGCAAGAATGAACATTCAGTGGGCCACACCTTCCCAGCCTGTGGCCATTTGCAGAGCAGACAGTAATCCTCACACTTAACGTTGCTTGCCAATCCAGCCTCCTCACGGAAAAAGCCACACACACACACAAAAAGGAGAATCCAGAGATGAGGGTCAGGAAACAACAGTGAAGCTTGACAACAGGCAAAGGCATGATGTGATAAGAGAAAAGTTGTGGTCTAATGTAGGCAAGACATGATTGGGGAATCTACACTCAACTCTGTTGGCTTTTTTCCAGGAGTTGGTTTATTTGTAAGATCACCAGCCTGCCTTTCTTCCAAGATGCCCGAGAAGGTTTCCCTTCATTTTATCCCATGACACCATGAACTTGGTGAGATAGGTTGGGCCCTCAGAGAAAACCTGGCTCAAAATCATTCAGGGACTTCCATGGCTGAGCATAGACTGGAACTTGGCTTTCCCCATTCCTAGTCCAGCACACTGACAACAAAGATCTGCATAGTTAAAGCAATGGTATTCCACGTAGTAACCTATGGCTGCGAGAGCTGGACCATAAGGAAGGCTGAGCGAAGGAAGATAGATGCATTTTAACTGTGGTGTTGGAGGAAAATTCTGAGAGTGCCTTGGACTGCAAGAAGATCAAACCAGTCCATACTCCAGGAAATAAAGCCAGACTGCTCACTTGAGGGAATGATATTAAAGGTAAAACTGAAGTACTTTGGCCACATAATGAGAAGACAGGATACCCTGGAGAAGATGCTGATGCTAGGGAAAGTGGAAGGCAAAAGGAAGAGGGGCCGACCAAGGGCAAGATGGATGGATGATATTCTGGAGGTGACGGACTCGACCTTGGGGGAGCTGGGGATGGCGACGGCCGACAGGAAGCTCTGGCGTGGGCTGGTCCATGATGTCACGAAGAGTCGGAAGCGACTGAACAAATAAACAACAAAGTCCAGCCCCTCCACCACTAGACCAGACTAGTCTGTAGCTCAGAGACAGGGACTGGCCCAAAGTCACCCAGAAAGCTTCCATGGCTGAACATACTGGAACCTGGGTCTCCTAGGTCCTAGTACAACACCCAAATCACTCTACCACCTGGACTTCAGATGCAACGTTACAGTAATTAGTCAGTTACACCTACGAAGTCTCAACATTTCACAGGGCAGTAATGAAATAGAAGACAAAACCCTTCTGTGGGAAGACATAGGAGATAACTCTGAACAAGCAAGAATGGACTCTGCATTCAGAATATCAGATCAGATAAAGAGAGGAAGGGTTTGATCACAGATGGGGGAAGGCAAGCTGGTGGAAAGCAACAGGCCTAAAGCAAAACTATAGTTTTTATTATATTCTCAAGGAAAGGGTTAACCTTGCATGTATAAGATTACTGAAATTCAAGCTCTGGAGATTATTTTCTAGAGAACAATCCTCTATTGACTTTGGGGGGAAAGGGCTGGAACCAGCAGGAAATGCCAGATATGTTTATGTTCCTTTCTTTCCACTGGGATTCTAGTTATAATCTATCCGCTCATTCGTCAAATTTCATTCCACAGAATTAGGCCTTTTGGCCAAAAGCTGTGAACTTAATTTGGTTCTGAGTGGGATATAGTTGATGAGGGTCAGGGGAGAGATGATCCTTTCCATTCTGTCGTTTGCCTGTCAGCCCTTCCAGGTAAACCGGACAGGAAACACGACCAGATGAGCTAATTCTACTTTATTGTAAGGCTACATTCACAGAATCTTGCAAGTCTGAAAGTACAAATCTCCCGCCCTCCCTAAGTCTTTCCTAAGTTTCTTCTTTAGACCCACACGGGACTCCCTTTCCTTTTATCTGATCGTTCCCTAGGCAGCATCTCTTCTCTCTGTCCTCCAAGGCCACCCTCACATTCCATCACAGCCTCTAATGTTCTCAGCAGAAAAACGGGGAGAGGAATGAGGGGAGGACATGGAACTTCTTAAAGGGTTGATATCTAGAAAGCCATATTGGTGTCCCTACCTGCAATGCAGAAAGAGATGGTGAGCTTTTACTCTGCTTTCAGGCAGGACAAGTCATGGAATATGGCTCTTTGGTTTATTATGAATAGGGTAATGGAGGCAGACAAGGGTGTTTCCCCCTAGTTTGGTAGACACTGATTTAAATTCAGGGTCATCTTTTGGGGTCAATGCAGCAGAAAATCTACAACAGTGTGTGTAGTTCCTGCCTTCATGATTTAGCTCAAAATATGTGGGTTGAGAAGGGTTGGTTGGACTAAAGCAGTGTTTCTTAAACTTTTTTCTCTCAGGATCTTTTTCCACTTAAAAAAATTATG
>JALMGJ010000014.1:18176261-18336261 GCA_023362775.1 Charina bottae | reverse complement strand
CTTAGCAGAGGATAAAATGAAACTCTCTCCTTTCCCATATTCCTTTCCCCAGGAGAAGTGACCCAAACAAAGAGAAAGCTCACGCTGCTGGAAATGATCCATGGGATTTCAAATGATTCCTAAATGTCCATAGATAAGAAGCCAGGAATACTGCTGCAGAATGAAACTTCTAGACCTGCTCTAAAGATGTCAATTTTTAAAAAAGCTGGCAAAGAACCATTACAACCAACCTCAACAGAGATACTAATACATCTCTTCAAGACTCTGCTATAAAGCTGCCATCCCAACTACGAAGTTGAGAAACAAACCGATTTCTCAGAATTAGCAGTGAGAGAATGATCTTCAACTTATACCCATTACTTATGGTAAATAGCTCATAGATTAAAACAGGGTTTCTCAACCAGGGTTCCGTGGCACCCTAGGGTTCTGCGAGAGGTCACTAGGGGTTCCCTGGGAGATCACAATTTACTTAAAAAATTATTTCAAATTTGGGCAACTTCACATTAAAGAGGTCAGTTTCATTCTTTATTTTTAGTTTAGGAACACTGTTAATGCATATATACAGGCCTACCCATGAAACGAATATAATAATTTTGTAACTTCTGGCCTATATTTGAGCCTGAATGTGCAGGGGTCCCCCGAGGCTTGAAAAATATTTCAAGGGTTCCTCCAGGGTCAAAAAGTTGAGAAAGGCTGGATTAAAACAACAAATGAACAGGACAACATGCTGCAATCTACAGGACTTTTATGGATGGGCAACTAGCAACTCTTTAAATGGTTAAGAATTTATCATGGTAGGTAGATTCCCAAGTCTTTTTTCTTTGAGGAAATGTTTCATCCGCTACCATCTGCTGATTTCTTCTACAGAGGAAATCTGATTGGAACTGCAGATCTGGATAGAGAATAGCTCCCAATAAATAAAACTGGATCACATTAGGATATATCAGGCTTGTGCAACATGGCCATCTCTGGCCCTTGATTGGTGTTCCATCAAAGAGTAGCTTCCCAAAAGTAAGGGAACTAGAACAAAAATTAAAGTTTCAATAATTATTAATTAAACACAGTAAATAATATTTTATTTTATCATTTCATTTCATTATTTTATTTTATTATTTTATTTTATTTTATTTTATTTTATTTTATTTTATTTTATTTTATTATTTTATTTTTATCCCGCCTTTATTATTTTTATAAACAACTCAAGGCAGCGAACATACCTACTACTCCTTCTTCCTCCTGTTTTCCCCACAACAACAACCCTGTGAGGTGAGTTGGGCTGAGAGAGAGTGACTGGCCCAAGGTCACCCAGCTGGCTTTGGTGCCTAAGGCGGGACTAGAACTCTCAGTCTCCTGGTTTGCTATTGGCTCCTTCCTAGGGCTGAGACACAGGGACTGGCCCAAGGTCACCCAGCTGGCTTTCATGCCTAAGGCGGGACTAGAACTCTCAGTCTCCTGGTTTCTAGCCCGTTGCCTTAACCACTAGACCAAACTTAACCACTAGACCAAACCAAACAAAAAAAATTACTTTTTACCTATTTAGCAATTCCCCCTTCTATTAAATATTATGATTTGTAGCATCCAAAAAGTGCAGAGATTATGTACCTCTGGCTTAAAACATCAGTAAATATAAATGTACATGCTATTTAAATTAAATAAACAGCCCAGAGTCCCTCTTTTGGGGGACATGGGTGGTAGCAAAATTTGAATAATAATAAAAAAAATTGAATGAGCTGTTTATCAGTATGTCACATAATTGATCACACCATATGATCCACCGATGTTCTGTGTCGTTCTTTCTTTTTAAAATCAGTTTAAAAGCTTCCTGACTCCTAACAACTCTGGGTTTATAGATAAAAAAGGAAGAACAATACCACAAAAGTGAGGAAGTCATGAGTGGTCTGAAGAAAGGCATATGGACAAAACCCCAGCCAGGTCTTCAGTAACTTCCTGAACATTATCAATTTGATCTCTGGGGGTTATTATAAGCCAGGGGTACACAAATTCTGCAACACTGCAACCCCTTAAAATGTAACTGAATTTGTGCAGCCTCTTCCATTGATAAAGCTAATGATTTTGTTTGGTTAGGGTTGGGCAACAAATAAGAAATATAATTGACTTTTAATAATCACACTTTAATCTATACCTCCCATAAAACTGTTACTGTGGAACCTTACCACTGTCATTAAAAACCAGAATGCGCCAAGTACACAATAACTTTATTAAAGCAAATTACAAAATATTACTGATTTTTTTTAATAGGATAGGGATTCTAACAGATAAAGTTTGTAAAACAAATAAATATATATGTGAGTATAAAAAAGTGTACTCCAAAGTAAAAGTAATTTAAAGAATGTTATTGATGGCTCCTAGAGGCTTTGAACCTCTGCTAGGGGAAGAAGCAAGTAGTTAATTGATTTGTAAACTTAGTGCTACCAAAAATCTAAGCTCAACTATCATGCATGAGGCAATTTTTTTAAAAAAATTGAAAACCCCCTCTAAATTCTTGTTGTGAGCCAGTTGTACCCGTTCCTGGATCAGGAGGCTCGGCTCACTGTCACTCATGCCCTGGTCACCTCCCGGGTTGACTACTGTAATGCGCTCTACATGGGGCTGCCCTTGAAGAGTATCCAGAAGCTTCAGCTGGTACAGAACGCAGCAGTTTGGGCAGTTATGTGTGCCCCTAGAGGGGCACACATTACACCTCTGCTTCACAAGCTGCATTGGTTGCCAGTTTGCTTCCAGGTCCAATTCAAATCAATTGCCTTGTTTTTGAACTTTAAAGCTCTTCATGGCATGGGGCCGGGTTGAGGGACCGCCTCTTCCCGATTACTTCTGCTCATTCCATCAGATCCAGCAGAAGAGGTATGTTGCGGGTCCTGTCTGTTAAGGAGTCACATCTGGCAGGACCCATGAGATGAACCTTTTCTGCCGTGGCACCCACCCTACGGCACATTATCCCCCTGAGCTGAGGTCAGCCCCATCTCTGCCGACCTTCTGAAAGCCCCTTAAAAACCTGGTTGTGTCAGCAGGCCTGGGGGTCACAAGGGAACAGTAATTTCATGAGGTGGCTATGTTGTTCATAATCCGACACTCTCTCTTAGCCTTTTCATGATAATATTAATTTTTGTACTTTTTGAATGTTTTTAAAATGTTTTTTTTTAATGATCTGCTTGTATGCCACCCAGAGTCACATCACATGAGATGGGCGGCCATATAAATATGATGATAGATAGATAGATAGGTAGGTAGGTAGGTAGGTAGGTAGGTAAGTAAGTAAGTAAATAGCTTGCAACTTCACTGTTATAATTAAATGTGTCTCTTATTATGCACCATTTATCATAGTCCCAGCTTCTTCTAGTGCTTGGAAAAAAGCATCTTTTCCTGGCTGAGTAAGAAAAAAAAATCTGGCAAAGCACTACTATTGTACCTACTACTGGTAGAAGACAGTGAGGAAGAATTCTGAGTATCATAGGGGACTCTATGCTTGAAGGAGGGAGAAAGAAAGTGGACTGGAATCTGATGCTTGCTTGGAGTTTGCTTCTATTTCTAATAGAATACTTACAACTAAGTATACTATACTTAAGTATACTAATACTTACAAGTAAAATGTTATACTTACAACTAAGCACTTCCATATGGTGCCATGGAGAACTCAAAATGATCATGTTTTTTAAAGCGAATATCAGAGTTAAGAGACCTACTATTATGTAACCAAGGGCAAAATTATGGGACATTAATTCCAAGATAAAAGCAGGTTAAGTTACCCATTCTGGGATTCTCCTCCTTGGTTTGAAATCATTCCAATCTCTGATTCAGTCTTTGAAAATGTTCTTCCAGAAATTCTGACGGCATAAACATGCCCACACAACAGACATTGGATGAGCAATCAACTGTCTTTGACCTTTGGTCTAATGAATTAAGCAATTGGCAATAGTCCATATTTCTTGGCAAGTCTTTGGGACTTGAGAGCATTAAGATTTCCTCCTCCCTACCAGAGCAGCACTTTTGGCAACAGAAGGTCTGTTACTGGACGAGATATTCTGCCCATTGCTTACCCACATGGCCTGTTTGTAAACACAATGTAGCTATCTTCATCGCTTCGTTCCAAGAAGGTGACACAGGTATACTTTTCCCAATGGCGCATGGCCTGCCGAAAGATAGCACGCTGGACGCCTGTAAGAAACAGAAAGAGTCCAAAAGATGGTTAGAGACAGAAAAAGACTTCTATCCACTGTTTCAACTGTGTGAGCAGTCTACAGTTCTAAATAACATAAAACAATTACGTAGATGTTTAGGAAGAAGAAATGGGGCTTTCTACTAAAGGGAATCAAACTCTGAATTACCCTTTAGCAGACAACCCACTCTAACTCATAGCCTGGGGAAAAAGCCAGCTTTTCAGAGACTATTTAAACTTGATCAGGGTGGGGGCCATATGGATCTCTAGGAAGATACTGTTCCAGTGGGCAAGTGTTGTCTGTTTCCTGGGTCCTCTCAGGTGACGTTGTATGATAGGTAGGACCCAGAGCATGCCAACTCAGTCCAATTGTACAGGATGGTCAGAAAGTATCAGAGATCGGCTGTTCCTGAGACAGCCCACCTAGATCTGCCTGTCTCAGGGATAGATAGTACAATAGATACTGCACAGGCTCATGAATAAATGCCCCTCAAGCTTCAACTCCATCTAGAAAATTACAGTGGTACTCAAAAATTAAAGAGACTGCAGTGCAGATCCTGGCCAGAATAAGAGGAACTTCTAAAGATGATGTTCAGTTTGGGACAGCTGCATAAAGGGTCAATTTCAGCCTTGGCTTTCATTGCCTGCTTCCTCTTTTCAATAGCTCAATTCAAGAGAGGATCAAATTGTGATTCAAGGATTTCTAAATTGCTATGAGAAAGGGAACAAGAGAAAGGGAAACCGGGAAGGCCCAGCTGCAAACACTCCAATATGTTATGCATTGGTATATGAATATTAATTTTCAGGGAGTAACGACACATCTGTCAAAAGGCAGCAGTGGAAAAACTCAGAAGAGTTACTAAGAGCAGATAATGATGCCTGCTGCCCAGTAACGTTGTGTTAACAAAATTGGATTGCACAATTAAAAGCCATCTCTGGAAACATGCCAAGAGTCTTAAAAGACCCAATCATACTCCTAAAATGTAGAGAAGCAATATAACAGAGTTGGGTGAAAACAGACAGGGTATCAACTCATCATGAATGAACATTTCAAACTCATCTTCAAATTCCAGCTCACCAGTGAAATTCCCACTGATCACATAAGGGATTACTCCATCTGGCCACACCCGCTCAGGGCGGGAAGTGGCAGCCCGGCGACTCCGAGGCCGTCCCCAGCCCTGTTTCCATCGTCTCCTCTGCTGCCTTCCAGGTCTGATGGTGGTGCTGTTTGCATCTTTCCCTGGGAAGAGAGAACCATCTAAGTCAGAGCTTTCCAAACTTTTCATATTGGTGACACACTTTTTAGACATGCATCATTTTGTGACACACTCTTACAGCAGGGCACAAGGCAGGCACTAGGACCTGCGCGGAATCACAGCAGGTTTGGAGGCAGCAAGGCACAAGGCAGGCACTAGGACCTGCGCGGAATCACAGCAGGTTTGGAGGCAGCAGGGCACCAGGCAGGCACTAGGACCTGCGCGGAATCACAGCAGGTTTGGAGGCAGCAGGGCACCAGGCAGGCACTAGGACCTGCGTGGAATCCTGGCAGGGCAGGTTTGGAGGCAGCAAGGCACAAGGCTGGCACTAGGACCTGCGCGGAATCCTGGCAGGGCTCGGAGGCAGCAGCAGCCGCGACACACCCAGACACTGCAGCCGACACACTAACGTGTCCCGACACACAGTTTGGAAAGCTCTGATCTAAGTGTTTTGTGAGCACCGCTTCTTCCCCAGGAACTTAACCAGTTGCATGAAACAAGACCTGCTGAAAAGAAATTTATGTTGATCTTGTCCAAGGTCATTTGATGATCAGCTTGTTCTGATGAGGTTTATCAAGCATGCCCTTCTTCCCAAGTCCAAACTTCATGGCACTGGATCTCATCGTTCTTCTACCATCTGCTGAGCCCAGCCACCCAAACGTTTCAAATGAAAAGCTTGCCCTCTGCTGCCAAAGATTGGGCTCCTTATTTCAAATCAGTAGCTGAGGAACAGGCCTTCCTTTCTCGTGCAGCTCTTTATTTACCCACTTTTCCTTTATCTTCCTAGACCCTTCTCCTTCATCTCCTTGTTCCTCACTTCTTTGGGGTGGGAAGGATAAAGTAAACATGATGCTAGCTTTGAAGCTGAGACAGGCAGTCATGCGATTTATTTATTTAATGCCCACGCCTACAACTCTGGGCAGCTTACAGAGGTTTAAGAAAATCAATAAAGACAACAATGAAAGACAACTGGGACGGGGAGAAAGAAACAAGGTTAAACATACAACAGTTACACAGCTACATCACAGCTGCACAACGATGAGCAGACCCACACCCCTCACCAGCCCAGTATCTATGGGGAGAGCCAGATCTTAAGCACCCTTCTAAGATACAGCAGGATCCAACTGTGTAGACTTCATAGAGAATGCTACTCCAAAGGGCAGCAGAGGCTATGGAAAAGGTACAGCTCTTGAGTACTCTAAAAGGAGTTTGCTTTATTGATGGGACCTGGAGCATGACAACTCTGTCAGATCTTTAAGACCTTCTCGCAACCTAGACCCAATCCAGATAGATTGGCTTGTTCCATCAGGGCTAAAGGAGGAAAATGGTTATATCTGGTTGCCCTTACGGGACTTTTGCTGACAAAGAGTAATTGACGAAGCATTTCGATTTTGGTTTTTTTTATAAGAGATGGGAGAAAAGAGATTATGTTGTATTTAAAGATGTCAATAAGCTATCAAAACTGTTTTTACTTGCTGGGATGAAGGGGGAAGTTACTTCTTTTTTCTTTTTCTTTTTCTGGTTGTTTTTTTCCTCTTTTTCTGCTTTTTTCCTCTCTCTTTTCTTTTCCACACTCCCTCCCTCCCTTCTTTTTCTTTTGCATTTTTCTGTTTGTATTTTTTGTAGTTTGGATTGGCTTTTACTCTTTTCATTTATAACTCTTAATAAAATTATTTGGAAAAAAAATTATTTGAAAAAAAATATATAGATAGCCTGACCCTGCCCTTCACTTTGGGATGAATGCTTGGAATTGGAATTGGTCAGTTTTCCTGTCAATGAAAACAGCAGGTTTTAACTGATTCACTCTACCAGGCACTCTGGTGAGGGGAGGATGTTTTGATAACTCACCTGCTCTGCCGTTCCAATCTAGATTTTTCCTCCATTGCAGTTGCTGGCAAAAAACCAGGAGTCTGGTAGTGCCTTTTCCAATTAAATTTTATTGAAATGTACTAAAATTAGCCACAAAAGGTGCTAACAGGCTCTTTCTATTTTTTGCCACCGTAGACTAACATAGCTCTCCACCCACAATGTTTGCAATTGCTGCTTACATCAGTCTCAGTAAAAGCAATTTTTAAAAAGAAATCTGTTCAATCATGTCCGATTCTCAGAGACTGCCTGCACCAGTCCCTGCAGTTTTCTTGGCAAGGTTTTCCAGAAGTGGTTTGCCATTGCCTCCTTCCAAGGGTTGAGAGAGAGTGACTGGCCCAAAGTCACCCAGCTGGCTTCGTGCCTAAGGCGGGACTAGAACTCTCAGTCTCCTGGTTTGCCATTGGCTCCTTCCTAGGGCTGAGAGACAGGGACTGGCCCAAGGTCACCCAGCCGGCTTTCATGCCTAAAACGGGACTAGAACTCTCAGTCTCCTGGTTTGCCATTGGCTCCTTCCTAGGGCTGAGAGACAGGGACTGGCCCAAGGTTACCCAGCCGGCTTTCATGCCTAAGGCGGGACTAGAACTCTCAGTCTCCTGGTTTGCCATTGGCTCCTTCCTAGGGCTGAGAGACAGGGATTGGCCCAAGGTCACCCAGCTGGCTTCGTGCCTAAGGCAGGACTAGAACTCACGGTCTCCCGGTTTCTAGGCTGATGCCTTAACCACTGCACCAAACAGGCTATTAAAAGCAAATTATTATTTCAATTATTTTTTTAGATTTATATGGCTTTCCTCTGAAATGCTCAAGGAGGCTTACGCCACTCCCTCTACTGTATATCCCATTCCTCCTGTCAGTCTGTTGGGCCAATGTTACACATTTTTAGCCAAATTTTAAGAGCATATGGCACAAGAGAGTAGCCCCCCCACCCCTGCAATCCATTGAGACTAATAATTACACTGCTGCTGTTATCGATGGTAATGATGAAGATGATGATTACTTGTACAGCCTGAATACCTTTCCATTACATTATCAGGTTAATGTAATTTTCCTTTTCCTTTTTACTATTTCTGCTAATGGACTTTTAATTTAACTGTTATTTTTTTATTTTGGGTGTTTTTGTTGTATGTGTATATGTTGTATCTGACTAGTCAATGGCAGGAAATAAATCCTACTATAACACCCTCTTCCAAGTCCCCCCTCCCGGCTCCAACAACAACCTTGGGAGGCAGTTTGGTTTCAGAGAGAATTACTAGCCCAAAATATCTCAATGGGCTTCCTTGACCGAGAGTGATTGCAACCTGGGTCTCTCGATCTTAACAATTCAGAGATCCTTGATCTGGTATGCCGTACAGTGTTGGCCACAGCCTCTTCCTCGTGTCTATTTGCGTTTAAAATTTCGTGATTTCTTTTTTTCCAAATGGGTGAAGTTATTTTGCTTCTTATGCAGTAACTGCCAATCGAAGAGAATACATATACATATACATATACATATACATATACATATACATATACATATACATATACATATACATATACAGTAACTTCTTGCCTAGATTTTTCTGCCTATCCTGCGGAGTTAGAGATTCTCAACAACCCAGGGGATATTCTTAATGTCCAGCCCCCTGTGACCCAGGCAAGTCAATCTACTGCCAGCCTCTTGAAACAAATAGTTGAGCCAACTACTGCCAACGGCTTCACTTCCTCTGTCACCCTTGTGCCAAATCTGTAGTAGCTTCTCAGACAGACAGTGATTTACTGTCCCAAATGGAATGCTAGGCTCTCTCATAACCCCCAACTTGCACAAATCAAAATGGGCTCCTTCGCCAAAAGTCACAGCTAACAGTTTTGTTCTGCGAGCTCATATCCAGTTAAGAGAGTTTCCCAATGCAGCACAGCAAATAAGAAGCTTTGGAAACCCAGAAGGCATCAAATAGCTTTGAATCCGTTGTCTGAATAACTGAAGCGGCAATGCTTCTCCGCCCTTAGTGATGGCCTTGTTTAAGGTGACCCAAGTCCTCTTGGGGAAGGGGGACGCGGAGGTCTACCTACAAGGCCATGCTGAGGAATCTGCAGAGCACCTGCTGGACAAAATTGCTTGCATTCGTTCCAAGTTGGATGCCAGCTTTGCTACAGGTCCAGGGGAGGTGACTGCGGTACAGTCTTGCCTGGTTATCTGGGAACAGTGTGATCCTGTTGGGTCTGAGGAAGTGGACAGGGTCATTATGACCGTGAGCTCAGCCACCTGCTCCTTAGATCCAAGCCCCTCCTGGCTAGTTAAGGCTGCCTGGGGGGCGTCATGTGGTTGGATCCTAGCAGTGGTTAATTCTTCTTTGAGAGAGGGGGTTGGTTCCTTAAGTGGGGGGCTTAAGGAAACATTAGTTTTCTCCCTCAAGAAGCCATCGCTGGATCCTACCAATTTTCGTCCAGTATTGAACTCCATTTTTAGAGAAGGTTGTGGAGAAGGTGGTTGCGCAGATGAAGTGGATTATCTGGACCCCTTTCAGTTTGGATTCAGGCCTGGCCATGGGACGGAGACAGCACTGACTGCACTTTTAGATACCATCAACTATGGTATCCTTCTGGATCGTCTCCATGGGCTGGGGGTGGGCGGCACAGTTTTGCGCTGGTTCAGTTCCTTTCTGCGGGGTGAGAGGTCCCGCCCTCAACTCTTATTATGTGGGGTTCTGCAGGGTTCAGTACTCTCTCCGCTTCTATTTAATCGCTGGGTGAGATCATCTGTCACCATGGGGTGAGGTATCATCAGTATAGTATGCTGATGATACTCGGTTATATATCTCTGCCCCTGGTGAACTAAGTGATGCGGTTGACGTCTTGTCCCGGTGCCTGGAGGCTGTACAGATTTGGATGGGGAATAACAGGCTTCAGCTGAATCCTGAGAAGACTGAGTGGCTCAGGGTTTTGGGGCCTTCTGGTTCTGGGACTTTATCATCTTTGGTACTGGATGGGGTGGCATTGCCCCAGACAGACCCGGTGTGCAATTTGGGGGTCCTTCTAGACTCATGACTCTTGCTTGAGAGCAGATGGCAGTTGTGGCTAGGAGGGCCTTTGCACAGCTTTACTGTATGTTGTGCCCCTTCCTGGACTGTGAGGGTTTACTCACAATCATTCACACCCTGGTCACTTCCAGGATGGATTACTGTAACACACTCTACATGGGGCTGCCCTTGAAGAGCATCTGGAAGCTTCAGCTGGTGCAGAATGCGGCTGCGTGGACAGTTATGTGTGCCACTAAGAGAGCACATGTTACACCTCTGCTCTGCGAGCTGCATTGGTTGCCAGTTAGCTTCCAGGTGCAATTCAAGGTGCTGGTTTTGACCTTTAAAGCCCTACATGGCATGGGACCAGGTTATTTGAGGGACTGCTTCTTCATGATTACATCATGGGATGTATCATCCCATCCATGGGATGGATCATTGGGATGGGTATCCCACCAGGTCAGGCAGGAGGGATATGCTGCAGGTCCCATCTGCAGAGGAGCTCCATCTGGTGGGACCCAGGTGCCGTGCCTTTTCTGCTGTGGCCCCCACCCTCTGGAACATCATCCCCCGCCCCCCGCGGTGAGCTTAGCCCCATCTCTTTTAGCCTCCTTAAAACATGGCTTTTTCACTAGCCTTGGGAATCCCAGGGAGAGCCTGCAAGGGTGCTGTATGAGATAAAGTGATGCTTCTTCTCCTGCTTTCTGGGGTTTTATCTTTTATTTTATATGTTTAATTTATTTATTTTTGATTGTTTTTAGATTGCTATGGAGTTTTTAACTTGTTGTGCTGTATGCCGCCCAGAGTCACGTGTTTGTGAGATGGGTGGCCATATAAATGTGCTAGCTACGTAAGTAAGTAAGTAAGTAAGTAAGTAAGTAAGTAAGTAAGTAAGTAAGAAAGAAAGAAAGAAAGAAAATAAGTAAGTAAGTAAGTAAGTAAGTAAGTAAGTTTTGGTTGCTCTCAAGTGAAGAATGGGATACTTTTTTTTTCTTATTGTGGACCATTATTAAGATACAGTAAAACCTAGCTAGCTTATTCATAAGCAGTGCATACTTGCCTGTGGAAACACAGTTTTCACCCAAGTTTGGCATGGCTTTGTTAAAACGAGATCAGAAGGAGTGCAAGGGGGCAGGCCAAGATCTTTCTCTTCAAGTTCTTTGGAATGTACTCTATCAGCCCAACGGCCGCCACAGCCAGTGAAAGCAGTAGCTGGCAGAAGATCCTCCCCTAAATGTCCAAGAATGAGGAAAACAACACAGCAGCTCAAATCCAAGGCTGATGCTTCACAGCCCAGATATCTGGCAAGGAGAAGCTACGCTTGGCTCTTGCACAGACTTAGTATTAGGATCTGAACGTCTGCCTGGAACCCTCAGATCTTTTCCAGTGCCCACCTTTACTGCAGGCCAGCATTTCTCCACCTTGGCAACTTTAAGATGTGTGGACTTCAACTCCCAGAATTGAAGCTGACTGGGGAATTCTGGGAGTTGAAGTCCACACAGCTTAAAGTTGCCAAGGTGGAGAAATGCTGCTGTAGGCAATAAGCCATAAAGTACACATATACAAGAAGGATTCTTGGTCCCATTGTGGTCCTATCATTTCAACCAGAAGTCCAAAATGAAGTCAAAACACCTTGCAGCCACTCCTTCCCACAATCCAATCACTGTCTTCAGGATTGCCAAAGTTGACCAGCCCTTGGTTCAAAAGCACACAAAATGTGTGAGTTAAAACAAACAGGCCAACCATTAACACTTGAATAGCATGTCTTTAATGGCCAAATTGTTTGAATGCTATGGATCCTATAGTTTTTCCACCCCTTTTCTCTTGTGGGAGGGCCAGTTTGTGTGGCGGTAAAGGCACCAGGCTAGAAACTAGGAGACCATGATTTCTGCACAAAGCCCGCTGGATGACTTTGAGCCAGTGCTTCTCTCTCAGCCCTAGGAAGAAGAAACCAAGGCAAGAAGGCACTTCTGAAAAATGTTGTCAAGAACACTGTAGGGCAGAGCTTTCCAAACTGTGTGTCGCGACACAAAAGTGTGTCGCCACACAGAGTCTGCTGTGTCGCCACACAACCCGGAAGCGCTGATGATGATCAGCGCTTCCGGGTTTTCCCGTGGCGACACACCAACGGCGGTTGGTGTGTCGCCGCAGGAAAACTTTGGAAAGCCCTGCTGTAGGGACTTGTCCAGGCATTCTCCAGGAGTCAACACTGACTCAAAGGCACACATGCAGACACATTTTTCTTGTGGACATTAGTCCAGAGTTGAACAAACGCCACTGGCAGAGAGATTATTTAATTAATTAATTTAATTTATTTATTTTCTATCCTGCCTTTATTATTTTTATAAATAACTCAAGGTGGCGAACATACCTAATACTCCTTCCTCTTCCTATTTTCCCCACAACAACCCTGTGAGGTGAGTTGGGCTGAGAGAGAGTGACTGGCCCAAGGTCACCCAGCCGGCTTTCATGCCTAAGGCGGGACTAGAACTCTCAGTCTCCTGGTTTGCCATTGGCTCCTTCCTAGGGCTGAGAGACAGGGACTGGCCCAAGGTCACCCAGCCGGCTTTCATGCCTAAGGCGGGACTAGAACTCTCAGTCTCCTGGTTTGCCATTGGCTCCTTCCTAGGGCTGAGAGACAGGGACTGGCCCAAGGTCACCCAGCCAGCTTTCATGCCTAAGGCGGGACTAGAACTCTCAGTCTCCTGGCTTGCCATTGGCTCCTTCCTAGGGCTGAGAGACAGGGACTGGCCCAAGGTCACCTGGCCGGCTTTCATGCCTAAGGCGGGACTAGAACTCTCAGTCTCCTGGTTTCTAGCCCGTTGCGTTAACCACTAAACCAAACTGGCTCTCTTTTATTAATTAATACATTAATTAATTAATACAGGGCAAAGATTAATTAATATAGGGCAAAATCCTTCATGACAAGTCCTATAATTATCCTCTTTCTAACCAAAAAAACACAGCTTGATCATATGGCTGTCCTCGAGGATGGTAGGCAATGGACCTCTATGAACCCAGCTACTTTTGGCTTTTCCCTGATGATCCAGGATCCTGCAGTGTTATCAGTGGACTTATGCCAGGGTGGCTGAGCCCATTTTCAATTCTCTGCAGGAACAGCAGCTGAGCTAACAGTAGTACTGCAAATGTCTGATTTTCTTTTAACAGGGACATGATGGACGCAGTGCTGTTCTTTCATACTCTGTTTATCTTTCCTGCAAGGACTTTTCTCATCACTTTCGTCATCTGTAGTTAAGACTGCAGGGGAGGACTTCTCTGCAAAAGGTCTCTACGATGGAGGGTAAGAATGGTTTAGAAGTGGCTTGCCCAGATCCATTACATTTCTCCGGGAGTTTTGCCTTCTCCTAGAAAAAGAGTTCAGCCACTTCGTATCATCTGAAGAGTGAGATGGTTAAGATTTTCCAGGACTTCACTAAAGAAAACCTGCCTGCTCACAGAAAGCTAACAAGTCAAGAATTACCTAAAGGCAGAGAGCTATAAGGGTGGGGAGGGGGTTATAATAAAGCATGTAAAAGAACGCTAAGAGGAGGCTGTCATAAAGCATATAGGGGCAAGAAGTGGCAAGTTCAGAAGCGAACAGCCTGAGACCATGCTGGCCCATTATATTAACAATGCATAGAGGCCAACCATTTCTCCTACTGTGAAATTAATGGCTTTCAGTCCAACACAACATAAGGGTGGGAGAAAGAGACATGGTATTTGAATCTGGGGATATGGCTTGAATCTTACATTTGCAATAGATGGTTTTCTTCGTTATTAAGGGCAATAAAATTATCTTATCAGAAGCTGTGTACCGTTGGTATATAACTCCAGAGAAATTATCAAAAATGTATAAAAATGTATCAAGTAAATGTTGGAAATGTAAGAAGGAAAATGGAACATTTTACCATCTATGGTGGACGTGCAAGAAAGCGAAAAAATTCTGGAACTCAATACATGAAACCATAAAAACAATTACATCAATGGACATACAAATCAAACCAGAATTATACTTATTAGGCTTCATGGACAATGAACTGGAGAAAAAACACAGAAATTTGTTACTATATATGATTTCAGCTGCCAGAATAACATATGCTCAACAATGGAAGAAAGAAGAAACCCCTACAATCCAAGACTGGATTACAAAAATTATGGACCTAGCACAGATGGCAAAACTAACAGAGATGTTAAAAGATAAGAACATGGACAAATTTAAAAATGATTGGAAACCGTTTCTGGACTATATGATAAATGTACAAAAAAATAATACAATATATATAGGATTTAATGATTAAGTTGGTAAGAAATAGAAAAGGAACAAATGTAATTTAAACAAGCAATTAAGTAATGAGACAAATATATTAACCACAGTTAAGGAAATCGAGAACCAAACCTTTTTTCCCTTTTCCCTTTCCCCCCCCCCTTCTGTTTCCTTGTTTGTCTCCCCTTTTACACACCTTTCCTTCTTTTCCCCGCACCCTGTTTAATTGTTTCAAGGTGTATGTAAGTTATATGTTGTATGTTATATGTTATATGTAAATTTTATATAATAAAGTATTTTTTACAACCTAAAAAAAAAAAAATAAGAAGCTGTGTCCTTGATTCCCTGACTGTGAGCTTTCTAGTTCAAATATTAGTCTAAGAGAAATCTACCAGTGCAATTGATAAGCCTTACATGTAATTTTAGCCAATCTGTTTTGAAATAAATGCAATGGAATTCAGAACGTTTTATACATTAGGAAGACCATACCGTATGTCATGAAGCGTCACACACCACAGTCCAATTATAATTCTAGTGTGGTATCTGAGGACCCTCCCAGATGTTGATATTGATCCACTTGTAGGGTGGATTGAGCAAACACTGATCAGCTGATGAGGTCAGTGACCGCTCATCATTGGGCTTGGACCCCATGTGTTGTGCGCTGCCCAGGGTTACTTTCTGGTGAGATGGGCGGCTATACAAATATGATAAATAAATAAAATAAATGTCCTCCTGTTGCAACTGCAAGCAATGATTGCTGCTGCTGAAGTCACAGCAATCCACAAAGTTGCCTTTAATTGGGCAGCCTGGATGTGGCAGGGTGGCAGACAGAAGGCTGGAGCCAAACACAGAAGCAGTGTCACCAAGGTGAGCAGCTGAGACCCTAGTGGTTGACTATGTCTCCCGTTTCTTGGGAAGGCAACAATTTTGTCTTTTTGGTGTTGCTGGCCAGTAACTGAGGCAGATGGGCTGAAACATCTCTGCTCAGTATTACAGGTAGTCCTTGCTTAACTTAATTCATTTAGTGATGGTTCATACTTATGACGGTGCTGAAAAAAGCAACTTACGACCGGTCCTCACACTTATGACTGTTGCAGCATCCCCACGGTCACATGATCATGGTTTGGGCACTTGGCAACTGGTTTGCATTTATGACCGTTGCAGCGTCCCATGGTTGACCTTCCTGGCCAGCTTCTGGCAAGCAAAATAAATGGGGAACCACGTGATTCGCTTAACGACCACGTGGTTTAATTAATGCCCGCAGCGATTCACTTATCGACTGCCACAAAAAAAGGTAGTAAAATCAGGTCGGATTTGCTTAATGACCACTTCACTTAGCAACCAAAATTCCGGTCCCAATTGTGGTTGTTAAGCGAGGACTACCTGTAATCAGGAAGGGTATATTCTCTGCAAGTGCTAGAGATGCCCAGGAAAATGGTGATACTTTAATAGAACAGCTTGCTCCACCTGTTTTTGGTTTTGAATATGACATTAAGTTTTAGGAGATGGAAAAGCTGATTGTCTGGAACTACCCTAAACAAACTCCAACTACAATCAGTAGCATAGTCATATATAGTTTAATTTGGAAGTAATTCCACAACGCTCAGCAGGTATGTTGGATTGTGGGTTTAGGACTGCAGTCTTAATAATGCAAGTTGTGCTCAGCAGCAAAGAATAAATGTAAAAGTTAATCAATTCTCAACCCAAACTAAAAGGATTTATGGATTGTGAGAGAAGCAAATGTTAACATAACTTAATTCCTACTAGAAAAGCAAGCAGCCTGTAGATCTACTGTAAACAGACTTGATTTTTAAATTAATTGACACTATTAAGTTAACCCTTTGTTATGAGATGTGCTTGCTCATTTAATAATGAAATCAAATCACACTTCCATAACCATATAGTATATCATCATGCATCACTTCAAGCTCTGTAATTTTTTCTTCCCTTTAGCAAATGGATGGCCACAGATGAAGATTATGTGAATTGCTTGCAAGGCTGGAGGTTTTCATGCTTGCCAGAAAGAAGCTCGTGACCACCTTATTAAAAATAATTGTGACTCCAATGACTTCTGTGTGAGAAGGCATGTGATCTGAGTACAGGTAGTCCTCGTTTAGCAACTGCCTTGTTTAGAGACCATTCACAGTTACGACAATGATGAAAAGGTAACTTTATGACCAATCCTTGCATTTACGACCTTCGTAGGTCTGTAAAGCAAAGGAAAGCTGAAGTAAGGTCATACCGCATGTCGCAGGTTCACTTTGTGACTGCTTCATTTGACAACCGAATTGCCAGTCCCAATTGTGGCCACTAAACGAGGACTACCTGTATCTATATTCTGCTGTTATTATTTCAAACCTTTGTGATAAGCTTGCCACCAAAAACATGAAAGTCACAAGTCTCTTTTCCCCTTGGAGTATTTCCACCTCTACCATTATGAAGATTAGCAACCCTACCTGAAGTATTAGTAGCAATCCTTTCAATTGTGTGCCGTGTGAGGTCCACAACACTGTCCACCTGGAACAACTTGAGGTCCTCCTCATCCAAGGCGATATCTCCTATAAAGGCAGCTGGAAAACAGAAGGAGAAAAAGGACTTATATTTCACACTGAATGGATTTCAAAAACTATTTTCTGAATGAATGGTAAATACAGCCACGTACATTCCTTGTATATGGCTTTTGTGCCAGGATGACCAAAATCATTTGAATAAATGGAAGGAAGAAAAAGGCAACAGTGTAGGGTTAAAACGAACAAAGAAAGGCTTGCTAAAAAAAATGATCAAAGCTCAAGGTGTTTTGGATAGTAGGATTCCTACAATTCTTTCTAGCTCTCAAAACTACAGTATTGGGAGCACATTTAATGTATACATTGCTATTCATCAAATGCTGCTGATTTACTGCACAGATAATGATACAAAGAAGGCAGTAAAGACCCTCATTTAAACTAGAAGTACCCTTAAGTATGTAGGGGCATGGTGGCTCAGTGGGTAAGACGCCAGGCTTGTTGATCGGAAGATCGCAAGTTCGGAGGTTCGAATCCCTAGCCCTGCGTGCAGAGTGAGCTCTCGCACTCGCCCCAGCTCTTGCCAACCTAGCAATTCGAAAGCATGCAAATGCAAGTACATGAATAGGTACCACTTCGGTGGGTAGGTAACAGCGTCCCGCGCGTGTCATGCCAGCCACATGACCGTGGAAGCGTCTTCGGACAACGCTGACTCTTCGGCTAAGAAACGGAGATGAGCACCGGCCCCTAGAGTCGGACACGACTGCACAAATGTGCGGGGGGAACCTTTACCTTTTTTACTCTTAAGTATCTCTAAATTCATGCTCAGGGTTAAGGACTGTATAAAAATGAAGCTGGAGGATTTTCTCTATGAATCTTGGTGTATGTTTGTATATTTACTTTCTTTTTCACATTAAAGCAATAAAAAGTATCTTTAAAGCAGGACTTCAAAGCAGACTGCCAATTTACACAGAAAAAGGAAGTCAATATTTTATGAACAAAAGATCTAAGAATTACTCTGCAATCAGAGAAGGCAATGAGACATCCATGGCCAAATCTGTTTTATAAAAATTGTTTTTAGATATAACGTTATAAAGAGGCTGGACCAGGATGATGATGATGATGATGATCTCCTCCGTCCCTCCCTCCCTTCCCCCTCCTCCTCCTCCTCCTCCTCCTCCTATCCCACCTTCATTTTGTACAACTCAAAGCACTGTACTTTATGTTTCTGCCTCCTACTTTACCCACAACCACCATCCTGTGAGGTGGGTTGGGCTGAGGGAGAATGACTGGCCCAAAGTCACTCAGCTGGCTTTCATGCCTAAGGGAGGGATAGAACTCACAGTCTTCCCCTTTCTAATCCAGCACCTTAAGCACTACACCAAATTGGCTTTCTGTGTTGGGGACAAGAGTTCAATCCTTGCCCCCAAGCTACTTTTCTGTTCAAACTTCATTCACCAACAGTTATTTGCCCTATAAGACAAAACGTTCATCATCAAGACACCACAGTCCTTCTCTCTCTTGCCTGGACCACAGGACAGCTACCATGTCATCTGTGTTGGAATCATCAGGGGTCAACTCAGCATTGTCTCATAAGCATAAGGGGGGTCTTTTCTAGTAAAACACATCTCTATTGTGCTTGTGGGATGTCACATGGGTCACCTGATTTCCACTTCCTTCTTCTTCTTGAGTTTGGGGTTTAACAACCTCCATTACTCTTTGGGCACACCTGCAAGCTGGAGGGCTGCACAATGCAGCTCTCGACCATTTCATCTCGCTTGCACGCAGATCAACTATGAATCTACTTGTATCCAGATCTACTGAATAAATGTAAGCTATCTCTATTTTTCTTCATCTAACTAATATGTGAAGACTGAATTTATTTCTGAACGTAATTAAGCATAAAGTGCAAGTTCCCTGCTGGTTCATGCTTCTACTCTGCAAGATTGTTGTTAGCTGCTTGGAGTTCTTTTATTAACCTTCAAAACTCCATCAATCTGAACATCTCAACCCTGCCAATTTATCCAGTCATTTTAATTTCAGAAGGTTAAATTTAGTCTCAAACAGACGTGGCCTTCCACAGCCTTTATTTGCTTGTTTGCTTGTTATTTGTTTGAAGCATCCTAACCGTCCGTTCTTCCTTTGCAATGTCCGTGACTCCTGTATTCCAAAACTTAGGCAAGTGCATTTATCATTCTTTAGTCCCATCACTAAAAACAACCATATCCATGAACTGTCTGTGCCCAATGTGAAGCTGGATCACACTGTATTTCAAACATTTCATCAGTATGCACCTGCTTTTAGAAAGTTCATATGGATGTTTACAGAAATATGGAAAAAAGAAAAAAAATCCTAAAATCAGCTACCATAGAATTTCATTACAGGCAGTCCTTGTTTAACAATGCTAATTGGGACTGGAAACTCCATTGTTAAGCGACGTGGTCCTAAGTCGCTTAGCGATGGCAGTCTCAGCAGTCCCTGTTGCCATTGTTAACCGAGGACCACATGTGACTGTGACTTTCAACTTCCTGCTGGCTTCCCCATTGACTTTTCGTGTGGGAAGCCAGCAGGGAAGATTGCAAACTGCGATCACGTGACCGTGGGGATGCTGCACCAGTCGTAAGTACAAGGACTAGTTCTAACTACCACTCATTCAGCACTGTCATAAGTTCGAATGGTCACTGAATGAGTGGTCGTTAAACAAGGAACACCTGTAGTTAGTTCTTTCCAACTTATCCAACCTGACTACATCATTATAACCTCCATCCAATCAGTGGTTATCACATAAAAAGGCACACCTGATATCATACATCTTGTTAAAAATCACATTGTTGATTATCTCACGCTACATACACACTATTTCTTTAGTACATTGTTCCAGGACCTTGTTTTCAGAGCTATAGTACGGCGGTCCCCTACCTTTTTGGCACCAGGGACCGGTCGTGGAAGACAATTTTTCCACGGACCGGGGGGTGGGTGGGTTTGCAGGCGGGAGCCAATCGTGCGGACTGGGGGGGGGGCGGGGTTTGCAGGCGGGAGCCAATTGCGCGCACCGGGGGGCAGGGTTTGCAGGTGGAAGTCAATTGCGCGCACCGGGGGAGGCGGGGTTTGCAGGCGGGAGCCCCGCGGCCCACTTCCTAACAGGTTGTGGCCCACTAGTGGGCCGTGGCCCACAGGTTGGGGACCCCTGCTATAGCAGATACATGTATTGAGAGCAGGAGGGAGTTGAAGTCTGACCCTTCTGATGAATTCCAACACCTTTTCTGATTTCTAAACATCCATGGCCTTTTCAGTAGTACCCTGTCTCCTAATCCCCATAATAAATGCATTTTTCAGATTGGTAACTGTTGAAATAATGTAAACATACAGCCTAATGGGAGACTGCTCTTTCAAATATAAATATAAATATAAATATAAATATAAATATAAATATAAATATAAATATAAATATAAATATAAATATAAATATAAATATAAATATAAATATAAATATAAATATAAATATAAATATAAATATATATTTTATATTTTATATTTTTATGAAGAATTTTGCTTTTATTGTATTTTAATCTGTAGTTATTTTAATTTTATTGTAAACCGCCCAGAGTCACTCTTAGTGAGATGGGAGCTGACAAAATATGAAATATAAATAAATAAATGCGAACCGGTTGCCAAGCACCCAAATCATGATCATGTCACCACAGGAACACTGCAATGGTCATAAGTGTGAAGACCAGTCATAAGTTGGCTTTTTTAGCACCGTTGTAAGTCTGAACTGTCACTAAATGAATGGTCATTAAGCAAGGACTACCGGTATCCACTTTAAGCAAAGTCTCTACTCTCTGAGACTTTGAACATTCGCTAATAATCATAGTCATCAACACTAAACTGGAAGGACCAGATAATGGACTCAATGTAATATAAGCTTATACAAGAGACAGGTTGTGGATTGTCTGTCATGCATTTGAGCTAGTAATGGAAAAGTATTTTATTAGATTTTGTTGCCTTTTGGTCTCTTCTGAATCTACCATGTTCTCATTAATAAGAAACAGAACAAGGTATACTTCTCTTGAACTTCTTTGGGACACATTACCACATGATGCTTTCCTTCATCACAGAATTAGTGCATCTCTAGAAAGTTATACAATGGAAACCCAAGGATCTGCTCAGCTGACATTAGAAATACAACCTTCTTTCTCTAGAAATTAGCTTCTGCTCATGAAGAAGTATTGGGCTGAAACTATCTGCACTGGCCCTCAATTCTAGAAAGGTTTTCCATTGACAATTAAAATAACAATTGGAAACAGTCATAATTATACTGCATACCATGGCCTTCAAAGGAGTAGAGTAGCATGCATGACATCATCTCATTTTCCCTTAAAACAACCCTGTGAGTTTAGATAGGCTACCCTTGCTCTTTATGCCTGAACATATTTTGAGCATGCTTTTCTCCAGTCCAAATCCAACACTATATCCCAGAGCTTTCCAAACTGTGTGTCAGGACACGTTAGTGTGTCGGCTGCAGTGTCTGGGTGTGTCGCAGCTGCTGCTGCCTCCGAGCCCTGCCAGGATTCCACGCAGGTCCTAGTGCCTGCCTTGTGCCCTGCTGCCTCCAAACCTGCCCTGCCAGGATTCCACGCAGGTCCTAGTGCCTGCCTTGTGCCTGGCTGCCTCCCAACCTGCCCTGCCAGGATTCCACGCAGGTCCTAGTGCCTGCCTTGTGCCTCCAAACCTGCTGTGATTCCGCGCAGGTCCTAGTGCCTGCCTTGTGCCTGGCTGCCTCCAAACCTGCTGTGATTCCGCGCAGGTCCTAGTGCCTGCCTTGTGCCCTGCTGCCTCCAAACCTGTGATTCTGCGCAGGTCCTAGTGCCTGCCTTGTGCCCTGCTGTAAGACTGTGTCGCAAAATGATGCCCTGCTGTAAGACTGTGTCGCAAAATGATGCATGTCTAAAAAGTGTGTCACCAACATGAAAAGTTTGGAAAGCTCTGCTCTATCCAATATACAACACAGGCTCCCTGATAAACTAGATTTCTTATTTCCACTCTTTCCATATAAAGATGAATGTAATGTTATGGGTTGCTGGGATATATCTATGATATGCATACTTTTACTAGAAGAAACCCACAAGTAAATCCTAATGATATCTGCACTGAAGGGTAGATGATACAATAGTTATGTCCTTTAATACATTTATTCTACTCTTCTTTCCAAGGAACTTCCCAGGATGGTAGAGAAGTTATGCTAAAGACAAGTTATGCTAAAACTGGGCAAGTACAGATTTAAGTTTGTACCCAGTAATTGGTGTTTGCTTGATTACTTTGGGCTACTCATCGCCCTTTTCTTCCCAAGATTGTTATGAGGATAAAACTGTTGTGAAGAGAAAATGAAAGAATCCTATAAGATACCCTGAGCTCCTTAGAGGAAGAGCAGGATAAAAATAAAAAGGATGCTTCTGATTCCTTTTTCAAAAAGGTTTCTTGATGGAAAGTATTTGAAAGGTCTAAGGAGAATCAAGAAGATGGCTGTTGTGGGTCTTCTGGGCTGTGTGGCCGTGTTCTGGAAGTTGTGGTTCCTAACGTTTCGCCAGCATCTGTGGCCAGCATCTTCAGAGGGCAGGAGCACAGATAGAAGCAAAATCTCTGTGCCCAGGTAGAGTGGCAATGTTCTATTTATAGAGCTAAATTATAGGAGATTAGGTGGGGTTTTTTGTTGTGTTGAAATGTTAACGAGTGGCTGATGGGTGTGATTAGCATGTTCATTGTGAGAAGTATTCCCATGACCTGGTGGTTGGACTGAGTTCGTTGACCATTTGCAGGCTGTGTTTTTCAGGACTGGTAGTCAGGTTTTGCTAATTTTTAAACTTTCTTCTTTTTTATTGTAACTGTGCTGGTGTTTGTGAATTTCAATGGCTTCTCTGTATAATCTGGTGTAGTGGCTTTTGGTGTTGTCCAGTATTTCTGTGTTTTCAAATAGGATTTTGTGTCCTGTTTGCTTGAGAGCATGTTCAGCTACTGAAGATTTTTCCGGTTGCTGTAGTCTGCAGTGTCTTTCGTGTTCTTTTATCCTGGTGTGAATGCTTCGTTTTGTGGTTCCGATGTATACTTGTCCGCAGCTGCATGGTATGCGGTATACTCCTGCAGCGGTGCGGGGGTCCCTTTTGTCTTTTGCTGATTTTAGCATTTGTTGTATTTTTCTGGTGGGTCTGAAGACTGTTTGAAAGTTGTGTTTTTCCATCAGTTTTCCCATGCGGTCAGTGACTCCTTTGATGTAGGGCAGGAATACTTTGTTTGTGTGGGGCTGTTTTTCTTCAGTTGGATGTTGTTTTCTTGGTTTGATGGCTCTTTTTATTTCATTCTTGGAATAGCCATTCGCCTGTAGGACCCAATTCAGGTGGTTAAGTTCATTGTTGAGAAATTGGGTTTCACAGTTTCGATTAGCACGATCCACCAAGGTTTTGATCATGCCTCTCTTTTGTCGTGGGTGGTGATGGAACTTTTGTGTAGATACCGGTCTGTATGGGTGGGTTTTCTGTATACTTTGTGTCCTAGTTTGAGGTCCGGTTTGCGTATGACCAGCGTATCTAAAAATGGAAGTTTGCCATCAGTTTCTTTTTCCATAGTGAATTGTATATTGGGGTGGATGCCGTTTAGGTGGTCCAAAAATTTCTCCAGTTCTTCTTCAGTATGACTCCAAATTGCGAAGGTGTCATCCACGAACCGGAACCAGACTGTTGGTGTAATGGGTGCCGATTCCAAAGCCTGTTTTTCAAAGTGTTCCATGTAAAAGTTTGCTATGACTGGGCTCAGGGGGCTTCCCATGGCAACGCCATCCATCTGTTCGTAGAACTCATTCTCCCATTGAAAGTAACTAGTTGTTAGGCAGTGTTGAAATAAAGCTGTAATGTCTTCTGGGAAGATTTGCTTGATGAGTGCCAGGGTGTCCCTTACTGGCACCTTGGTAAACAGGGAGACCACGTCAAAGCTGACCAGTTTGTCCATGTGGTTGAGTTTTAGGGTGCTGATTTTGTTGATGAAGTGTCCTGAGTCTTTGATGTGGGATGGAGTCTGTCCGATGTGGGTCTGTAAAAGGGTAGCCAAATGTTTGGATAATTCATATGTTGGGGAGCCAATGGCACTTACAATGGGTCTGAGTGGGATAGAGTCTTTGTGGATTTTGGGGAGTCCGTATAGTCTAGGTGAGAGAGCTTCTGTCTTGCAAATACGTTGTAGTACGTTGGGATGCATGGAGGAGCTCTTTATCAGTGTGTTGGTTTGCTTCATGATTTTGTTGGTCGGATCCCGTCTTATTGTTCTGTATGTGGTGGGGTCTAGTAGTTCTCTGATTTTGTCTTTGTATTCATCTATGTTCATAATTACCGTGGCGTTGCCTTTGTCTGCTGGAAGGATGATGATGTCTGGGTCCGAATTGAGGGTCTCTATGGCGTTTCTCTCCTTCTTGGTAATGTTGCTGGTGGGGGGCTTTGCTTTCCTCAGGATTCTTGCCACTTCACCCCTTATTTCTTCTGCTTCTTCCTCTGGACGTTGGTGAATGGCTGATTCCACATTGGCAATGATATCTTCCACCGGAATTCTGGTGGGTGTAATTGCAAAGTTTCTTCCTTTGCTTAGGATGGAGGTTTCTTCAGGAGAGAGTAGGCGTTCTGTCAAATTGATGACAATGCGTGAAGTATCCAGTGCCGGTTTTGGTTGACTATTTTGGCATTTGTTGAATTTTTGCTTTTGTCTGTTTGTGTAGTCAAAGATGTCCTTTTCCATTTTTCTGTAGGATATGGTATCAATCTTGTCCCAATCCTGGCTTCTCATTTTGTGACTGAGGCTCATATGTGTGTCGAATAGATCTTTTTCTGTGATGGCAAGGTTTCGGCGGGTTGTGTGAATTCTCTCGCGCAGGAGGGCTTGTTCAAGGCGGTCGTAAATGCGGCTGGCTTGTGACGATTTGAAGGTCCTTTTCGTTCTGAGAAAGGCTGGAATGGTCCTGGTATCTCTGCATCGCATTAGGAAGGTTAAGGAGCAGAGTAGGTGTGCTTTTCTGTTCCGGAGTGTTTCCAGTCTCCGTGTCTGTCGCAACTTCCAGAACACGGCCACACAGCCTGGAAGACCCACAACAGCCTTCGAACTCCGGCCGTGAAAGCCTTCAACAATACATAGAATCAAGAAGGTTGCCTTTTTTGTGTTCCTTCCCATGGTGAAAGTGCCGAAACCTCAGCTGGGAATCTTATTCACTCACAGCCTCAGGGTTCTGTTGTACACCATGGACTGATCACAGTTCTGGAATTTTATGCTTGCTCTTGTAATACTTTCTTCCCAGATAAAATAATACCAAACACAAAGTGTTGTCCTTGAGCAGCATGAGTTCAATGAACGGAGTTCACCTTGAAAACTGATGATTGGTTTCACTGTCATAAAATAAACCACTGGTGTTGAAGTAACTAATCTAGAGATAATATTTGCTCTCTTCTTTGGGGAGCTCAGCTTTTCCAAATTCTTTGGATGGTGAAGATGAGGAATAAAGCTTTCAGCACAGTCACACCTTTGAGAGGGGGCAATCCCTCTGTACGAAAACATAATGCATAGAGGGAAGATGGCTACTGTAATGGATGGTGCCTGAGAACAGTCCTTTCCCCGCCTCTCCTTTCTTCCATCAGCTCACCAGCTCTGCTGGCAACTACGATGTTTAAACATCTGGTCTCCATAAAGTCCACTGCCTGTGTTAGAGATTTCTTAAAAATTATTATTACACAAATTGTTTTAACCTCAAGCTTCTTTTGAAAGTTCACTTTCTAGTACACCCTCCATTTCTCCCTCTGCACACAGATTTGACCAAGCCAATCTGAGCTCATATAATCCAAGGGATACTCAAATAACCTCTCATTCATCTGCCATACAAAGAATCAAAACCATATGGTTTGGCTGAAAGGAACGGATAACAATGCGCAGCTCCTTGAGCAAGGAATGGATTCAGTTCTCTTCTACCATAGCAAATTCAGGATTGTGCTTCCCACTCTGGAATTGCAGTGCCAAAGGACCAAACATTCTGTGCATGCATATAAAATTCCACATTTTACAGCCAGAAACCCTGAATGCTATAATTAAAACCAAACCGATTTTCACTAAATGCTTATTCTTGCATTTCCCATAAGCACGTTGCTATATTTAAGACCACAACCAAATCTATATAACTCCAGGCAGAAGACAGTGAACCAATTCCTCGAAAAGACATTGGACTGGTTAGTCCAGTGACCGCTGGTGCTCGCCGAGCCAAGAGTGACCATTTATGTAGTAAAAAGTATTGCTCGTGTCTCTCTAGTGATGCCAATATTTGAATACGTACCACCAAAATAGAAATACTACAAGTGCTGTAAAAAATCACCTCCACCTGACAAGACGCTAATATTTGAGGGACAGTTTCATCAGCGAATATTCGCTCTGGCCTTTTCATGTATTTTATCGTTAAACTAAATTGCTAGCTTAGCCGTTGACTCTTCGTTTGCTTTGCCATTGAAAACTGCCTTGAGGGGGAAAAACTCAGACAACGCCAAACCTTTGCGCAGCAAAGAACGTATGATGGAAAGAAGGGCAATGTGGCAGAGCAGTTCTGGAATGCGACTCATGAAAACTGCTGGAACGTGGAATGGAAACAGCTACAGGGAGTGAGCGAATGCAAGCAGAGCATGGCTTTTGGGTACCCAGCTTCCAAAAAGCTCCTCGACATCCCGGTTAATAATCATCTCTTGGAACCAGTAGAGCTGCACTCTCTTCCATCCCATCCCACTCCCTCCCTACTTCCTTTTTAACCAGCTACTGAAGCACACACTCATTCATTCATTCATTCATTCATTCATTCATTCATTCATTCATTCATTCAATTTGTATAGCCGCTCATCTCAGCAAGTGACTCTGGGTGGTGAATGTAATGGTATGTGGGAAAGACCTTGGGAGACGGGCGAAAAGATGCTGCCTAGGAAACGGTCAGATAAGAGACAGCATAGCCCGCAGCTGGATAGTGGGCGGGGCAAGAGGCTCAGAAGAGACCTTCCCTAGTTTCTCGGGCTGTAAAGGAGACGGGAGAAGAACTGTACTTTCAGACTTGCAAGACTCTGTCAATGTAGCTTTACAATAAAGTAGAATTAGCTCATCTGGTTTTGGTTCCTATCTGGTTTACCCGGCGAAGCCGACAGTGAACAATTTTAAAATAAAAACAAATTCCCAGAAATAGTAATAGTTAACAGTAAATAATAATAACTAATGTTAAATAATAATAATAATAATAATAATAATAATAATAATAATAATAATACATAGTAACAGTAAATAGTCCTTTGGTAAGCAATACAGGGGCTGCCCTTGTATGAAGCAAATTACATGCTTGCCAACAAGATATCAATTGATTCATCCTTACTACCACACAGTTGACATTGCTCAGTAGGTCTCAATCAGCTCTGTATTTCTGAGTCCTTAACATGAGTTCAAAATGCATCTACAAATCTTGTCAGCTTCCAGGCTTAGTTTCTCCTTAAGACAGTAAGGCAGACTTCTTTTGTTGCTTTTCGCAATACCATGTAGAGTAAGGATAAACAATTGGTTAGCTCCGAGTCCAATGTGCTCCTAGATACATCTCTTGGTGTTCCTAGGGCTCCTGACTGACCTTCTGTATTATTCTTTTAATGCACATGTTAAGTACATGTTAAGGGGCATGGTGGCTCAGCGGGTAAGACGCCAGGCTTGTTGATCGGAAGATTGCAAGTTCGGAGGTTCGAATCCCTAGCCCTGCGTGCGGAGTGAGCTCCCACACTAGCTCCAGCTCTTGCCAACGTAGCAATTCGAAAGCATGCAAATGCAAGTAGATGAATGGGTACCACTTCGGTGGGTAGGTAACAGCGTTCCGTGCGCGTCATGAGGCCACATGACCGTGGAAGTGTCTTCGGACAACGCTGGCTCTTCGGCTAACAAACGGAGATGAGCACCGGCCCCTAGAGTCGGACACGACTGCACAAATGTGCAGGGGGAACCTTTACCTTTACCTAAGTACATAGCTAACACAAGCAAAACCTTCACCTCTAGTTTCCTATTTATTTGCAGCAATGCCTTGGGGGGCAGAGCATCTAGGGGGGCTGGTTCATTTTCTGATAGCATGTGATGTCCATAGAAGCTATTTTGGGAGTTACTCTAATGCAGTCAGAGTTCCACATCTGCCCCCAGCCCAAAAAAGTTGCCTCCCCCTGACAAGGAGGCTACCTCTCAAACACCACTGTCTTGGAGTTAACTCATTGGACCAGCCTTTCTCAACGTTTTGACCCTGGAGGAACCCTTGAAATATTTTTCAGGCCTTGGGGAACCCCTGCACATTCAGGCTCAAATATAGGCCAGAAGTTACAAAATTATTATATTCATTTCATGGGTAGGCCTGTATATATGCATTAACAGTATTCTTAAACTGAAAATAAAGAATGAAACTTACTTCTTTAAGGTGAAGTTGCCTGAATTTGAAATAATTTTTAAAATAAATCATGATCTCCCAGGGAACCCCTAGTGTCTTCTCACGGAACCCTAGGGTGCCATGGAACCCTGGTTGAGAAATCCTGCATTGGACAATCCATCAGGAAGCATATAAGAGCAATATAAGAAATATACACTGCTCAAAAAAATAAAGGGAACACTGAAACAACACAATGTAAGTCCAAGTCAATCACACTTCTGTGAAATCAAACTGTCCACTTAGGTAGCAACACTGATTGACAATCAATTTCACATGCTGTTGTGCACATGGAATAGACAACAGGCGGAAAGCATAGGCAGTTAGCAAGACATCCTCAATAAAGGAGTGGATCTGCAGGTGGTGACCACAGACCACTTCTCAGTTCCTATGCTTTCTGGCTGATGGTTTGGTCACTTTTGAATGCTGGCAGTGCTTCCACTCTAGTGGTAGCATGAGACGGAGTCTACAACCCACACAAGTGGCTCAGGTAGTGCAGCTCATCCAGGATGGCACATCAATGCGAGCTGTTGCAAGAAGGTTTGCTGTGTCTGTCAGCGTAGTGTCCAGAGCATGGAGGCGCTACCAGGAGACAGGTCAGTACATCAGGAGACGTGGAGGAGGCCGTAGGAGGGCAACAACCCAGCAGCAGGACCGCTACCTCCGCCTTTGTGCAAGGAGGGACAGGAGGAGCACTGCCAGAGCCCTGCAAAATGACCTCCAGTGGGCCACAAATGTGCGTGTGGCTGCTCAAACGGTCAGAAACAGACTCCATGAGGGTGGTATGAGGGCCCGATGTCCACAGGTGGGGGTTGTGCTTACAGCCCAACACCGTGCAGGACGTTTGGCATTTGCCAGAGAACACAAGATTGGCAACTTCGCCACTGGCGCCCTGTGCTCTTCACAGATGAAAGCAGGTTCACACTGAGCACATGTGACAGACGTGACAGGGTCTGGAGACGCCGTGGAGAACGTTCTGCTGCCTGCAACATCCTCCAGCATGACCGGTTTGGCAGTGGGTCAGTAATGGTGTAGGGTGGCATTTCTTTAGGGGGCCGCACAGCCCTCCATGTGCTCGCCAGAGGTAGCCTGACTGCCATTAGGTACCGAGATGAGATCCTCAGACCCCTTGTGAGACCATATGCTGGTGCGGTTGGCCCTGGGTTCCTCCTAATGCAAGACAATGCTAGACCTCATGTGGCTGGAATGTGCCAGCAGTTCCTGCAAGACGAAGGCATTGATGCTATGGACTGGCCCGCCCGTTCCCCAGACCTGAATCCAATTGAGCACATCTGGGACATCATGTCTCGCTCCATCCACCAACGCCACGTTGCACCACAGACTGTCCAGGAGTTGGGGGATGCTTTAGTCCAGGTGTGGGAGGAGATCCCTCAGGAGACCATCCACCACCTCATCAGGAGCATGCCCAGGCATTGTAGGGAGGTCATACACGCACGTGGAGGCCACGCACACTACCGAGCCTCATTTTGACTTGTTTTAAGGACATTACATCAACATTGGATCAGCCTGTAGTGTTCTTTTCCACTTTAATTTTTGAGTGTAACTCCACATCCAGACCTCCAGGGGTTGCTTACATTTGATTTCCATTGCTTTTTGTGTGATGTTGTTGTCAGCACATTCAACTATGTAATGAACAAAGTAATTAATATGAATATTTCATTCATTCAGATCTAGGATGTCTTATTTCAGTGTTCCCTTTATTTTTTTGAGCAGCTTATTTTGCTATACAAATGATGATTAGATTTTATAATATTTGTTGTTCAGTTGTTTAGTCATGTCCAACTCTTTGTGACCCCATGGACCATAGCACACCAGGCCTTCCTGTCCTCCACTGTCTCCCGGAGTTTACTCGAATTCATGTTCATTACATCGGTGATGCTATCTAACCATCTCATCCTCTGCCGTCCCCTTCTCCTTTTGCCTTCAGTCCTTCCCACCATCAGGGTCTTTTCCAGTGAGTCCTCTCTTCGCATTAGGTGGCCAAAGTGTTTGAGCTTCAGCTTCAGTATCTGTCTTTCTAATGAGCAGTATTTTATAATATAGCTGGGTGCAATTTGGCTTAACCCATATACAGTATATACACACACCTATCATACTATTCCATTTTGGGGTAAGCAAAGTTATGCAAAGCACAGAAAAGGAGTAAGAAATAGTGAGCCAAAGAAATTAAAGGCATGAAAAGAAATACCAGCATGGCTTAAAGCCAACTATGGATAAGCATTTATCGAATCCTGTCCAAGTAATTTTGTTTGTTTTATTAACTCTATTGCCCTTCTTACGATCTCTCAGATGAACTCACTTTTCTCCATGAAATTTTGTTTTCCAGTAATCTCTGGTGGAAAAATCTAGTTATGGAGCTTAACCTAAGAATAGCAAGCTCATCCCACACAAAAGCCAAAGAAATGTGAAAAAGTACAGATACTAATTTTTTCTTCATTTGAAAGTGTTCTTTAAAATGCAACTTTTCTTCCTGACTTTTACTGTGTGTTGAAAATGATGAATAAAAATCTGCAAGTATGCCAAGCATCAAATAAAACTGACCTGGAAAGTTAATCTAGAAAGCAGGTCAATAGTTGCCCAGTCTGATTTTCTTCTTGGGCATAATTTTATTAAAAGGTACTTGATCAGCATCTGAAGAATCTTTACAATACATGCTTCTAAGTACCAAAAGAAGGCTCCTTATCCCTTTCCTTTTGCTTTCTTTGGTATCATCCTT
This sequence comes from Charina bottae, assembly GCA_023362775.1. NCBI lineage: Eukaryota > Metazoa > Chordata > Lepidosauria > Squamata > Charinaidae > Charina > Charina bottae. The sequence goes on along the minus strand of JALMGJ010000014.1, from coordinate 18,304,970 downwards.
TTCATTCTTCATATCATGCTGTAGTGACATTTGATTAAATTTGCATTATTTTCTTAAAATAAAAACATTGTAAGAAATGTCACTAAAATATAAACTGTGGTTATTACTTTTCTAATCAAATAGTTCATAGTCCTCAAGTAGGGCAGGCATGGTGTGATACTACCATTAAATCATGTAACTTTGAACGTCATTTAGGGATACAATTGCATAAAGGTAAATACGTTGGGGCTGATATTTTTGCTCTCAAGTAATGCACCCCCCCAATCAAAATCAGATGTGAACCAAATATCATTCTAGTAGCTATCATGATTCCAAAAACAGCTGCCATTATCACAGCAAATGTATGTGATTGATCATACTTAAAGTTCCGATTCACATGCTAATTCCAGGATAAGATATTGATAATGAGAGAAAAAGGACCATGGTGTCAGAGGTGCTAGACTTGAATAGAGAAAGGTTATCATTTGAAGTTTGACATAATCCACTGAGCTATTGCTATTATAGATGTTTCTAAGTTCTTGTTAGGCTTAGAAAACAATAAATGTGTACAGCATCCATCTTGTGATTGGCAGCCAATATGAAGCCACTGGATTAGCCAAGCCTGATGTAAAAATTGGTGCGTAACCTTAAGTTGTTGATCAACAGAGCAATATCATTTCCCATTTAAAGTTCGTACCTTATATCAATAGTTCCAAACCATTTTTTCCTTTATGAAGCCTGTTACCTTGACAAGGTTTCTGAGGACCACCACATGCCCCAGCTCTCTCCAAGATCACCGCAGACGGTGACTGCAGCCATGAAATTAAAAGACGCTTGCTCCTTGGGAGGAAAGCTATGGCAAACCTAGACAGCATATTAAAAAGCAGAGACATCACCTTGCTGACAAAGGTCCGTATAATTAAAGCTATGGTTTTCCCAGTAGTAATGTATGGCTGTGAGAGTTGGACCATAAGGAAGGCTGAGCGCCGAAGAATTGATGCTTTCGAACTGTGGTGCTGGAGAAGACTCTTAAGAGTCCCTTGGACTGCAAGGAGGTCAAACCAGTCAATCCTAAAGGAAATCAACCCTGACTGCTCATTGGAAGGACAGATGCTGAAGCTGAAGCTCAAATACTTTGACCACCTAATGCGAAGAGAGGACTCGCTGGAAAAGACCCTGGTGCTGGGAAAGACTGAAGGCAAAAGGAGAAGGGGACGGCAGAGGATGAGATGGTTAGATAGCATCACCGATGTAATGAACATGAATTTGAGTAAACTCCGGGAGACAGTGGAGGACAGGAAGGCCTGGTGTGCTATGGTCCATGAGATCACGAAGAGTCGGACACAACTAAATGACTGAACAACAACAACAACATACCCCAGCAGTCAGCAACATAGCACCTGAATGCATTGTGGTCCATGTCACACACACTGCTGTATGGCATCTACAGGAACTTTAGATTAAAGTAGACAACCCATGACCCATTGGGTCATCCTTTCAGAAATATTACCTTATCTAAACAGATAAACAGAATGACCACGGGCAGGCAAAAAAGCAGTGGGAGCGGAAGTGACTTCCGTCTTCCTGCCGGCTTCCCCATTGACTTTCCTTGTGGAAGCTGGCAGGGAGCGTTGGAAATGATGATCAGGTGACCGTGGTTGATCACAGTGGCGTGGATGTGCTGAAGTGGCCACAACTCTGCCAAATTTCAATAATGGGTCCTGAGTAATGGGTCCTGGATTTTGGACATATTCTGTAAGTTAGCCCATTTGAGTTACCCTGGTCCAAAAATTGTTGCCCTATGATGCACTGTTTCGCCCAACTGAAGGTTACAAACAGACAGACAGAAGACTTTTAGTAGTATATAGATGATGATGATGATGATGATGATTTTAAACTAATTAGTTGAAATAACACCAAACTCTCACAATATTTCAAGTGAGGACACCAAACTATTAGGAGGTTTTGTGTTATCATTAGATGTTGGACACCCCCCCCCCCTAACTGTTGTGCCCTCATGGAACCTCAGTGTCCCTCAGTCCAAAGGTTGGGGATCACTGCTCTAGGTCAAGCTTTGCCATAGATTTAGCTTCTAGCTCCAACAGCCGAACTCAGAAAATCTAGTCTGAAGTGTAGTAAAGACACCCACAAGCTCAATCTAGCTTTGATAGTGAGCCTAGAAACATTTTCAAAGAGCCAATTTGGCAGGGCTGCTGCATGTGTGAACTAGCCCCTTGTTTCAGAGACTTCAAAGCTTTCACAAACACAGTAAAGAAATAAGTTAAATTAAAGAGATTTGCTTGTGAGAACTGCCTGTTCCTGACAGAAACAATATGAAAAAGCATAATTACAAAGCCATGCCTATGTCGAGAAAGAATGTAGAGATTCACAGAAAGCTGGTTGATACAGCTGTACAAGAAATGGACTCCTTAATCATCTGAGTTAATGCCAGCAACAGACTGAGCCTTCAAAGGCTGAAAAGAATGACTGAGTGCCTCTCATCTCATCTAAAGCATCTCAACCCAACTGGGATATTAAGACTGGGGATCTTGGGCTTTTTAAGATGGAAAAAATTACAACTTTAGATTGGGGCACCATTGGGTCTGACTCTAACAATAGATACTTTTCTTTGTTCCTGCGAAAGCAGTCTGCTGATTCTTCTGATGTTTATTTATTATTTAACAATCATCACCCTCTTAGATGGTCAGGAACATGTCACAATCAGTCTCAACTCTTTGCAACCTGTCATCGTTATTTCCTGTGGCCCCAGAGACATCCTTAAGCCATGAAGATGGTGGGTTGGCTGAAGTACAGAGATTCATTTTGAAGTACTCTTTCCTTCGATGGTTGTTGTGGGTCTTCCGGGCTGTGTGGCCGTGTTCTGGAAGTTGTGGTTCCAAACGTTTCGTCAGCATCTGTGGCCAGCATCTTCAGAGGGCAGGAGCACAGACAGAAGTGCTCTTTCTGTGCTCAGGTAGAATGGCAAATGAGGCAAGTTAGGAACCACAACTTCCAGAACACGGCCACACAGCCCGGAAGACCCACAACAACCATCGAACTCCGGCCGTGAAAGCCTTCGACAATATACACTTTCCTTCCTTTGAAAAAGAGCGCAGAAGGAACAGACCCCATTACCAGTTCCTTGCAATGGAAGATAGCAACAAGAAACCGGTGGAGGACTTGATGTGACATGATGGAGTGGAAGAAAGACTTGGAGAGACCAAGACTGATGTGATGGCTATAGATAGAAGGTGGGATGAAGAAGTCATGGGGTGTGTGGTTGAAACAGATAGAATGGGTTTGTTACTGAGTGGAGTGATCCTAAAAGAAAAATATATATAGAAAGGATAGAATGGATGGTATATACCGGGAATATGAGTGTGAATTTGGTGGCGGCGGCAAGTTATAACTATGTATAAGAAAGCAGCCATTTCAAAGGGATAGAGTTGTATTTTAGGTTTCAGACCCATCTCTGCTATGGAGTCAAAGAAATGAACAGGTTTCTGAATTGTGACCTCTGTGTTACCTCCAAGTTCTTGGGTCAGTTAATTGTTTTTCAGCCTCACATTTGCCTTTCTGTGAAAAGACTGCTTGGAACTTGTCCAGCCAATCATGGCCGTCATTCTGTGCATGGTCCCTCTCTCTGGCAACCTTTTTGTTACTGTGCACATGACTTTTTTCCCCGTTTTTCAAAATTCAGCCTGATCTGCTGGCTTGACCCACACCTTCTATGTTAACAGAACTGATAGGGAAACTGTGAACATAATATTAACTATTTAAGAAATACACTATTCTTAATCTATTTATACCTTACAGTCACTATGAAGGTTTGTAGAATAACGAAAAGACAAAAGGGAACTTCCTTAGAGAATTTGCAATCTCACCTTTGGCAACAGAGGGAGATGGCAAGTTCAGGAGAGGAAAAATGAGGATAATGATGGATTACTATGCAGTAAGAGTGCAATTTTATATGTGCTGGGAAATAGTCTCATTGAGCTGAATCCCAGCTAAGTGTGTATAGAAGGAATTTGAAGGGAGAACAAATGGCAACACACAAGTAATTGAGGACACTTCCAGACTAGCAATGGTTTTCATTCCCCAATCCTTAGAAACAGCTTTGCCCTCACTGCAGCCAACCTCAAAATGATGTCAGTATCACCCATGAGCCAAATCAGCTGATTCACAAGCAAATGCCAAAATCTGCACCCAGTTGAACCCACCCCCCTTTCCACCCACATTCAAGAAGCACAAATTTCATGCATGGTATTTCTAGCTTTTCAAAATAAACCTAAGTGGTCACCAGGAGAAGAAGCTGCCAAACCAATACATGCTGTCCCACTATTCAATTTAAGGGCACTCCCAGCTGCATTAGTGAAATCATGAAGCTTCTCCACAGGGACGTGGGATGAAACCAGGATTCCCAGCAAGGGAGAAAGGGGTGCCCCAAGCTCTACTAAGCCTCCAGCCTTTCTAGTGAAAACCGAATTCAAAGTAGTCCCTTTTGCCAGAAATGGACTGGTTCAGATGGCCAACAGATGTTAGCCCTCTGAGGTGGTCCAGACAAGAAGCACAACAATGAATAATAGCTCTATCTTTATTGTAAGGTTACATTAACAGAATCTTGCAAGTCTGAAAGCCCATCTCTCCCCCCTTGCCTTGACTTTCCAGGGAACTAGGGAGGGTCCCTTCTGAAATGCTTCCCACACCCTTCTGCTTCTGTGGACTGAGATAGCTTTTGCATGACAGTTGTCTAGTCTGCGGCTCTCCCTCCTGCCGCCCAAGATCATTCCCACATCACATTACAACAGGGGTAGCAGTGTGGAATCACAGACGGTGCGAGAGTGCCTTGATGGCACTCTACATACACTCTACATTGTACATTCTAGGCATGATTAACAGTAGCAGAGGCATTTATTTATGGCATCTTAAAGACTAACGGCTTTATTGTGGCTTAAACATTTATGAATGAAAGATCAGATAAACCAATTGCTATACTTATTTGGCAACATGGATTTGGGAGGGTGAAAGTGGGACTCCCAAGAGGCACAATATGCAAGTACACCTTGTGATTTCACTGCTGTTGTGAATGACCACTGTGTTTACTCTGGGTACACAATACAGACCTTGCTTGCTGCAAGGTTCCTTTTTGTGTATTTGCTGGAACAGACTAAACAGAATTATTCCCACAAAGCAGATAGGTAGTGTGAGGATAAGGGATTTGTGTTGCATGCATAATTTCAGTGCTCTGGAATAAATCTAGCTCTTCACTGAAATAACCTTGCATCACAGGGGAGGGGACAACAGAGAAGATATCAGCAGAACAAAGTACTGATGTTGAAATTGTTTCAGAGGGGCCAACACAATTACAAGCATATCACCGTTTGCAACTTGGAAGGAAGACATCTGCAGTGATGTCCCTATAACAGGCAGCGAGAGATTTTTCAGTAATTTCTTTTGTCCCATATAGAATTTTGATCCTCAAAACTGGCAGTCTAAAATAATTATGTCTAAGGCTTATGGATCTGAAGATACATCTGAGAATCTAGAGCAGTGTTTCTCAACCTTGGCCACTTTAAGATGTGTGGACTTCAACTCCTAGAACTCCCCATGCTGGCTGGGGAATTCTGGGAGTTGAAGTCCAAACATCTTAAAGTGGCCAAGGTTGAGAAACACTGCTCTAGAGGCTGTCTTCCAAAAGACTGAAGAAAGTGTTTTCTTTCTCAGTGTTTTCTTCTCTCCCCCAGTCATATCCATCCAAGCATACTTTTCTTCTTCCCTCAAATTTTAGAAAGAACTTAGGTGTGGAAAGAATAAATCTAGCTCATTCAAAATGAGATGGGTTTTGATTTTTTAACATTTTTTGGTTGCAGAATGGGCACATTTTATGAGGAAGAGGAAGGCACTGAATAAGGAACAACTATACTTCTTGATCTCCAGCAGCCCATAATCTTTACTTTTTCAGGGCAAGAGCATTGCTAACGAAGGTATAGAGGAGGAGATGAGAGGAGAGAAAAGTCATCCACTGAAGTTCACTGCTGCATTTATAGCCATAATATAGAAAAGGAAGATGTGTGGAAAGCAGCAAGTTGGAGGGGCGGTGGAGAAGAGGTCTATAATATGTGTAAAACATCTCAATTTATTTATTTATTTATTTATGTTTCAATTTATATACCGCTCCATCTCCCCGCAAGGGAACTCTGGGCGGTCAATGACCAAACTGGGAATAAACCTTAGGAGAATATCTAGAACATAGCTTTCCAAACTGTGTGTCGCGACACTTTAGTGTGTCGCAACACAACCGGGAAGCGGCGGCGGGGGATGACAGCAGCGGCGCACCATCAGCGCTTCCGCGTTTTATCAGAAAACACGAGCCCGCCGCCGCTGCCACCACCGCCGTGCACGCTGCCGCCACGCACGCCCCTGCTGCCGCCGTTTGTGTGTCGCCAATGGCGGCAGTTTGGAAAGCACTGATCTAGAACCTATGAAAGTGTAGACCTTTTTCCACTGGAGGAGAAATTTGGTTCTTGAGTTTATGAAATTATATGACTTGAGGACAACTGTGGAGTCCTTGGTGCTCTCTGAGCCTTGTTGTTTTCTTGCAGATATTTCATTGCCAGACCAGGCAACATCTTCAGCGCGTGAAGGTCTCACACTGAAGATGTTGCCTAGCCTGGCAATGAAACGTCTGCACGAAAACAACAAGGCTCAGAGAGCACCAAGGACTCCACAGTTCAACCCTGAGCTACAAATATTCTCTTCAATTGAGGACAACTCTACTAAATCAAAAGGATTGCTGGAGATAATCGGTAGGTGTCTGAAATGCTGGTAACACTTTATTCTAACTTTAGAGAATATTTTGTTTTGCAGTATTTCATGCCCACTCAACACATACACACAGAGAGAGTTAATTTTTAAACAGTTATACCCTATTAAGCTACTGGAGTTCAAATTTACTTCTACCAATGCTAACTGGAGTTCATTCAGTAACTTCTCAAGAGAGTATAGGAAAGATAACATTTTGTCCGCATGACAAATTCACCCATTTGGGGGGGTTATACCATTTATTATTTATTATTATTTATTTGAATTTATCAACCACCCAACTCTAATGGATTCTTAAAATTAAAAAAAAAACCCACTTTAACGTTTTCCTGTTCTCCGGTTTAAAAAAGATTAATAGATTAATACGTGTACAAAAAAATCCATTAGAAAGCATTGGTGGGTCCACTGAATCACTACGGTAACATTTTTTCCTACAAGGTTAATTCTGTTCTATATTAGCTTTATCTTGACACAACATTTTACTCTCATTTTGCAAATATAAAACACTGAATTCTTATCTGTAGTTTTTCGGTGGGAGGGAAGTTCTACTAAGACTATTGAGTTATACTGACCTTTTGCAGAATTTATTTTGGACAACTGTTTTCTCTCCTGTTTTTTTCTCCTGGCCTTCCATGTACATAATGATGATTGCTGAGCTGTGTGTGTTCATCTAACCTTGTTGGAGAAAATGAAAACAGGGATCTAACAGGATTTTATGGGTCCTACTTATCTATCTAGGCTTATATGCAGCTTCAATCAACCAACTATGAGAGGCTTACAATCCTATAATTCACAAACAAGATTAAAACAGCAAAAATAGCCAAACAATAAGCAATATTACATAAAACATTCCCATGCCAAGGAATCATAAAGCCCATACAATTGTATATTCCTACGCAGGAGGAATTCTGCATAGACATACTGAGCTTTCCATCCCAACCACCAAGCATGGACAAGACCAATTATGTGACATATCCTCTTCATAACAGGCTCAGAGTAGCCCTAGGAGATGTTGCTTTAATGCACATCTTTAGGCCCAGCTAGGCTGCTTCCCTCCAGCTCTACTAGAGCTGCAATCAAATCCAGTGAAAAGTCAAAGCTGCCATTGGCTTTTGTGGGATGTTCCTTCAAACAGCAACATGTGGGTGTTGCTAGCTTCGAGAGAAGGAAACAGAGATGCTTAGAATCACAGAATCATAGGATTGGAAGGGATCTTGGAAGTGTTCTAGTCCAACCTACTGCCCAAAGCAGGAATCCTCAGACCAATGACTGTCCAACCTTTGCTTGAAACCCTCCAGTGATGGAGCACCTGTAACTCCAGGTTCCACTGCCTAACACTCTCACCATCAGGAATAAATTCGTCATTATTTTAAGGTTGGATCGCTTTCTGTAAAGCTTCCACCCATTGCTCAGGAATGGGCAGCTCCATATCAAGTGTAAGATGGAATGTGGGGGCGTTGCTTCTTGCAAAAGGCTACATACAGGGGCACTGAGATTTTCTAGGCAGGAACAGCAATCAGGGAAAGGCACCACGGTGGTAAGCAGCTATCCCACACATTCCAGCTCTCTTTCCTTTCTGCTCACTCTGACTTCCCTCCCAGGCAGCTGGGGCTTATAGGTTCGCTACAGCCCAGGCACGCTGGCAAGTTACCCACTCAACTGTGCCAAGGGAAGTGTAGAACAATATACAGTGCCATGTCGATGGTGATGACTGCCAACAGTAGCGAGCATTCCCGGCCAGCTTCTCTTGAACGAGTGGCATCCTGGCAGCCGTAACAGGGTGGGCCTGTGGTCTGTCCTGATAATCTGGTGGTGGTCTGGATGCATATCAAATTTCTGAGCTGTACCCTTCAATACCAGGACCAATTCTGTCCTTCTCTGGGGTTTATATTCCATGTTAACTTAAGTTAGTTTGCCTTGTGAGTGAAGTACGTTCGTAATTTTTGAATGTAGAATGAACTTTGAATTTGATCCCACTAAGTTTAATATTTGTAGAATGCTGACTAATATTGATGAAAAGTTAATTCCTATTTTCTAGATCCGTGTGGTCTGCTTGGTTGGCATGACTAACAGCCAAATTGTTTCATCTCTTCCTTGCCAACATGCTGGGTCCTGGGATGGGTAATCATTTTTGTTGCTGCTGTATTTCCAGCCTGGGCATTTGGTTGTGGCTGTAGAAACAATTCACAATGGTATTCAATATAAAAGAAGCCTGTGACAATAGCTACGTGGAGTTGTGATGCACTGAGCAGAAAAGATCATACTGTTCATATCATTTAATATATTTTCTTCAAAAAACGTTATTCCCAAGCCCTTAAGACAGAGAAGGTTGGGATAAAAACCAAAAATATTTCAGGAAATGGATAATTGTATTAAGAAGGTATCTTATAAAATATATGCTGAATTTCTTCCTAAAAAAAAGGTAAAGGTTCCCCCCGCACATTTGTGCAGTCGTGCCCGACTCTAGGGGCCGGTGCTCATCTCCATTTGTTAGCCGAAGAGCCAGCGTTGTCCAAAGACGCTTCCATGGTCATGTGGCCGGCATGACGCACGTGGAACGCTGTTACCTTCCCACCGAAGTGGTACCTATTCATCTACTTGCATTTGCATGCTTTCGAATTGCTAGGTTGGCAAGAGCTGGGGCGAGTGCGGGAGCTCACTCCGCACGCAGGGCTAGGGATTCAAACCTCCAAACTTGCGATCTTCCGATCGACAAGCCTGGCATCTTACCTGCTGAGCCAGCACACCCCCTTTTCTTCCTCCCTCCCTTCAAATGCTCTATCAGGAGGGCAACAATCCTAATACTGTTGAGCAGTTTCTTTTATATCACAAAATGTGATATAAACTATCAGTGTAATGCAGTGATTAGAACCTGAAGAAACTCAGGTACATTTCTACTAAAATATGACACGTACTGCTGGACCTTGGATGATGATGATGATGATGATGATGATGATCATCATCATCATCATCGTCGTCTCTCAGAAGAGCCTTGAGCAGTTTACAAGGGAACAATGTACTAAAAACTTAAATAAAACCAACACATTACAGCATTATTGTTTAAAAATTCACAGAACAATATATAAATATGTATAAAAGGTAAAACGTTGAAACAATAGATAGTTTTAAAAACACACACTGCAAATACTAAGTGGGATTATAAATAAAATTGAATTATGTGTGAGCAGTTACTAGAGTGACTAAATCTATGGCCAGGTATCTAGATCGTTTAGCCATTGGACAGCCCTCATGATGATGTAGTTCTTGCGGGGAGCCAGGGAACCTTCTGAGGGGGCATTCCATCGCGATGTGATGTAAAGTTTGCGGGACATTCCCGCAATCACAGTTAGAAGTATCGACCAGCCCCCATTTATGTTTCCAATATTGGCACCTGCCATGATTAGTTCGAATCTGGTTAAGCGCTTTATTACAGCCTTAATAAAAGCCCTTGTAAATAAAACCATCAAAATAAAATCAGCATGTGTTTCAGCATGTGTTTGGTCAATGTGCAAAAGAAGACGGTGAGAAAGCCAGCTGTGCTTGCTGCAGGAATAATTCCGTAACTGGGGCACTGCTTATGAGAATACTCAACACCTGAGTACAGCACTGAGAGCTGAATTCATCTATGGAACCATTGGCAGAGCTTCTGTGGAAGATCTTAGTGCAGAGCTTTCCAAACTATGTGTCACGACACGTTAGTGTGTCGGCTGCAGTGTGTACGTGTGTCGCGTGAACATAACGAGAAACATCTGAGTCGGACGCTCAGAGCCTCAAACGCCTTGCTGCTGCTGCTGCCTCCGAGCCCTACCAGGATTCCGCACAGGTCCTAGTGCCTGCCTTGTGCCTTGCTGCCTCCAAACCTGCTGTGATTCCGCGCAGGTCCTAGTGCCTGCCTTGTGCCCTGCTGTAAGAGGGGAGCTCTGTCTAAGCCTTGCCCTGCTGTAAAGGGGAACTGTGTTTTCATGAGATATGTTGTCCCCCCATACATTTCGCTATTACAATTTATGTATGTGTCCGTATCTCTTATAAGTTAGTTAGTTTAACCTCCGGTTTGCTAGTAAAACTGTGTCGCGAAATGATGCATGTCTAAAAAGTGTGTCACCAACATGAAAAGTTTGGAAAGCTCTGTCTTAGTGCATCGGTTGGATGGCGTTGGGGGAGGTGATCTTTTAAGTATTTATTTATTTATTTTTATTTATCAAATTTTGTCACCGCCCATCTCCCCCTCCAAGAGGGACTCTGCGCGGTACCTGGCTCCTTACTGTGGATGTGCTGCGCTTTGGATTCAAAGCTGAACAGATGCTTTGGAGGGGGAGGAGACGTGCCCATCTCACTGCCTTTGCCTCCTTAAAGAAGCTATGTCTTTTCCTGGACTCCTACAGTAGTCACACAAACCCAGGAAAATATGCATTTGAGTTTATTCATGTCTATTCCCAGACTCAGACTTTGACTTCTTTATTGCAGTCTTAGGCCACTACAAATAAGACAATACTAGCAATACAAGTAATAAAAACATTAAAAACAGTGGACCCCATTCACCCACCAGGTCAGAGTTAAAATGTACTAAAAGTGCCAGGCCCCTCTGTCGAACCACATACTAAAATATAAGAAGCAATAGAAAACAGTCAGAACTGAGCGAGCGCTCTCAAAGTTAAAAGGGAATGAGGCTAAAATACAGTACGGTAACACAAGGATGGGACAAACAAAAAATCAATGTATTTAACTAGTGCCATGTTCAGTATGTACCCACCAAATTTTGCAAGCAGCTGCACAGACTCTTGCAACACTAGCCATGATGCAGGGACTCATTCAGCCCAGGTGGTGAGAAATCAGGGAAGAAGCATTCCAAGGCATTCAGAGAGATTCCACCTTAATTCACCGTAAATGAATTAAATGTAAATGAGAAATTCCTACCTTCAAGAGTCTATATTTACCCCAATCTAGCATTAAAGACACCTTACTGACGTCTGTCTAGTTCTTTATTCCTTGATCTTGCCTAGTGACATGGAGCTTGACATATTCCTAGTTCTAATTTTACGACAATAACTCTCTGACCAACAGACACATCAGGCAGAAAAGAGACTGTTATTTATCCAAGCCGACTCTAACTTGGCTGTCGCCACTTTCTTCATTGGGAAGTGTAAAATATGACCACATCGCCCAAAACAGATGAATAATTAATGATATAGAGCCATACTGTAAAATATTTCTTGCCATAGGAAGACATATTCTTGCTAGGCACATGGATTAACAGAAGAGCAGAGAAAGGATTAGAGAAAGAAGTTTGGAAGTTTGAATCCCTAGTCCCGCGTGACGGAGTGAGCTCCCGCACTCGCCCCAGCTCTTGCCAACGTAGCAATTCGAAAGCATGCAAATGCAGGTAGATGAATAGGTACCACTTCCGTGGGAAGGTAACAGCGTTCCGCGTGCGTCATGTCGGCTACATGACCGCGGAAGTGTCTTTGGACAACGCTGGCTCTTCGGCTAAGAAACGGAGATGATCACTGGCCCCATAGAGTCGGACACGACTGCACAAATGTGCGGGGGGAACCTTTACTTTTTATCTGAACAACAGTAGTATGAAAGTAATATGAAAGATCCATATTTGATAGGGAACATTATAGAACCCCATCTTATCGATACTACAAGGTGTTCCTAACTATTTTTACCTAAATATGATGACATTTGCACCGATTGAAAATTGAGGAAGCTCCCTGCCTACAGCCTCTGGAAGGAGGCAGTTTATAAACCTAACCAATAAATATACAAATAAAACCATTTCACCTCAAGACAGACAAACTGAGACAAGTTTGGGCTTATGTGCTTATCTTGACATGTTTCAGAACGATTTACATTTTTCTTTACATTATTTCAATATGTAACACGGAGTGCAAATTCCTCTCCCTACTTCTGCAATGACAGACAAGTCTTAAATTCGGATACCTCACCCAGCGTTGATAGCCAGGTGGACTCCAGCAGTCTAGACCAGTGTTTCTCAATCTTGGCAACTTTAAGATGTCTGGACTTCAACTCAGAATTCTGGGAGTTGAAGTCCTGACATCTTAAGAGTTGCCAAGGTTGAGAAACACTGGTCTAGACGGAAGCTATGGAGTATGCTGTTCTGACCAACCCAAGGGCTGAATTATATATACACACTCATTCTATTCTGTAATATACTATTATTACAGTATTCCTTAGTTTGGAAGGATACTGATTATTTGCAGGTATTTCAACCCAATTTAGACTTGGTTTGAAGATTAATACAGCTATAGTTGCCCAGTGGATGATTTAACATCAGAAATCAATGCAAAATCAATTTGGCAACTTTGGGTCCCTGTGGCATGGTGGAACTTGTCGACGTCTTCACTGACTTCTGGCTCGGCTGGTGAGGAAATGCCATGAAGATCAGTTTTGCAAGTTTTCCTTTGAGCTACGGGGAGGTTATTTCCTAAGAGTAGGGTTCCTATTCCTCAGAGTTTCCCCTCCTTCTTGAAATCAAGATGCCATCATGCCTCGCCATCATGCCGTCAATCCTTCATCCCTCTCAATTGATCGAAGGAACAGTTTTGTTGTTCCCTGTTCAGTGGCCTGTTATTTTTTCTCACCATGAAAACAAAGTGATGAGGAAATGACAAGAATCCGGGGGCAAACACTAGCCAGAGTGCCATTTCTTGAATTCTCCATCTGCCATCTGCCAGGTGCAGAAATGCCAATCTACTCAGTTGGCAGCAAGGTGAGGGCTGTGTAAGTGCGGTTGTGAGTAGGTGATAGGTTTATGGAATGCCCTTATTTTCAGTGCACCATCCACAGAAAGAAAGAAACTTGAAAGAACAGGTTAGGAATAGATTGTCATGGAGAAGATCTATCTAACCCTGTCAGGGTTTCTCAACCAGGGTTCCGTGGCACCCTAGGGTTCCGCGAGAGGTCACTAGGGGTTCCTGGGAGATCCCAATTTATTTAAAAAATTATTTCAAATTCGGGCAACTTCACATTAAAGAGGTCAGTTTCATTCTTCATTTTTAGTTTAAGAACACGGTTAATGAATATATACAGGCCTACACAGGAAACGAATATAATAATTTTGTAACTTCTGGCCTATATTTGAGCCTGGATGTGCAGGGGTTCCCCGAGGCCTGAAAAATATTTCAAGGGTTCCTCCAGGGTCAAAAAGTTGAGAAAGACTGATCTATGTGGTCACTAGAAATTGATAAGGACTTTTATAATCATATAGAGGTTAAATTTATAAAAGTATATGATTAATTGTTTAATTGACCTATTGTATGTTGTGTGTTAATATTGGTTGTGTCTGTTTTGTATACTTTTTATTTTGCTTAATAATTTTTTTAAAAAAAGAAATTGATAAGGACTTGATGGCACATAATGAATGAATGAATGAATGAATGAATGAATGAATGAATGAATCAATCAATCAATCAATCAATCAATCTACAGAAAGTAGAAACACCAAGAGTCCATAAAATAAGTAATAGTTTATTCTTGTAAGCATTTTTGTTTATTTTTTAAATTTTACTTTATTTAAAATACTTTTTGAATTTTTTTTTTCATGGTCAAAGGAAATATAGAAAGCCCACTGGAATAGATGAAACATTGATAGGTCTTGTGCCTCAAAAAAAGTGGGGAAAATGTAGTTAGCTGCTCTCAAGTTCTGTAACAAATCAGACTGAATTTGCTGGGACTTTTTTTTTCTTTGCAGCTCTTCTGCTTGTTTTGTCAAATGAAATTAAATGCATAACTTTCAGAGAACAATAGACCCGTCAAAACAACACCTTAGAACTTGCTTAATTTTTTTAAAAAATATGATAAATAGTACTTGGTTAATCACTGTGCAGGCAAAACTGTAAGGACTGGCAGAGAAGAATAATATAGATTTTTTAAAAAGATGAACTTTCCCCAATTCGATACCCTGCAGATGTGCTACACTAATGTTGGTCATCCTGGCTAAAACTTTTGGGAGTTAAAGCCCTACCACATCTGGAGAATACAAGGCTGGAAAGGGCTACTCTAGATCTGCAGAGAGAGAGAAAAGCAAGTAATGCCAACAACTCAAAGTCATCACTGGACAGATTCTTAATGGAAAATGCAGGGAGAGATTTACAGCAGTGAAAGATATTAACCAAATTGGCTGCCAGACAGAACTATTAGAATCTAACTAAGTGTCATTTTAAAAGATGTGGTTGGTCTTTCCAAACACTAGTGTAAATTAAATGCAACTGCTTGGCAAGGGGTGCCCTACTCAGAAGCCAGGGAAAGGGAGGCAGGGAATAGCCAAAGCCACCTTTCCCAGTGTAACTTTGATGGGCATGAAGAAATGCCAGACAGCTGGATGCTAAAGCAGGATCAGGCTTTTACAGTGACAGAGCCCACAGACGCACTGAATCAGTCATTATTTTATGCTGGGGAACTAGATCAGGGAACTCAGACTTACTCTAAACTTGAGACTAAAGAAAATAAGGATTTGACACAACCTGGTATTACCTGTCTCTTGGAAGAGATTCAGAACTATAGCTGTCCCACCAACAATGCAACAGTGGCTGGTAGTCTAACTATAATGAACATCCTCACCAAACAAACGTTTCATATGGCAGAGATGCTGTCACACCTCCCAAGAGACTGGACCTCAGCACTTAAGACACCTTCTCACAGGTATCCCCACAAACAGCAGGAGGAGGCTACAAAACAGGTAACCTTCTGCATAGGAAATTTTTTACTACAATCGGAACTGCTGGAGCAACAAAAATACAGTGATTTTACCTCTGTGCCAATTATTACCACGCAGGAGGGTGCAATTAGAAATTCAGTCCACATTTTGGCTTCCAAATGCTAATTTTACAAAAGACTGGTAATCTCTTTTTATCAGCCCATTATTCCAAGAAGGCTTGTCCAACTACGTAATGAGCTGGCCGGATACCAAATATATACAAAAGGGTTTTTAGACAGTGTTTTCCAACTCTTAAGGACTGCCCGGGCATCAGAGGATATAGATAGAGTTTGGGTAGGTAGCAAGAAAAGAATCAAGGAACAGAAAGGGCCACAAGGAAACTGAAGGTGGGAATTAAGAACTTCCACCAGGCATGTAACACTCCCCAAAGGGATCACTCTTTCAGGATCTCCCCAAACAGGAGGGGAAAAGTGGATTTGGCAAGGAACCCTGGGAGATTGCAAGGCTATGCACAAATCATTCTAATTTTTCAGAACACCCAGCCTCAAGTCTTAAAATCAGCATATACTGTTACTGGCTCATCCCCTTGAAGAGACATCCAGTTTGATCAGCAACCAGAGCATCTGAATTTGCACTTAGCCACTGTAATTTGCTTTTCTGATTCTATGCCCTCTGGAATCCTCCCACAACATCCCTAAGGAGGAAAACTGGGGAAATCCTGAACCATCACACTATACCACATCATCAGGGAATGGAAACTATACACTTTCAAGGCAAGAATCTGTTGTCTTCAACATCTGTATGCCTATCTTGTTCCCCAAAATTAAGCCCCCTTTTAAGGGCAGCATATCTCCATTCAAAACCCTACCAGAGGGAGTTTTTTCTGTCCCAATTTGTACATCAAATAGAGGGGAAGAGACGTCTCCCCATAGACCCTGAGTCTCAACATTACAAGGATAGGGGATTTTGGTCAAACATCTAAGATGTCTAATTGATGATCATCTCAAGAGCACCCACTGCAACTACTACCTTGGAACATTGCAGGTGGGTTAGCTAAATCTACAAATCCAGACTTTTTTCATTTTCTTCAAGAGTTTGATATTCTGATGGTGCAGGAGAATTTGATGCTTGACAAATTTGATGTTGAGGATTTCAATGCTTGTCTTAATGTGACTTTGCCAAACTCAAGAGGGGTGAGGGCTAAGGGATGCCTGGGTCTCCCAGCTAATGTAGTTCAACTCCAGATTCATGATGAGTAGGTGATGTCTGTGCTTGTAAACTTTCACCAACATGCAATACTATGAATAAATCTGTAGTTACCCCCACCTCTTATGCTTATAGAGATAGATTAGAAAACTTTGGAGTGAGGTGGATATATATTGGTTATTGCATAGACCAGGGGTCGGCAAACTTTTTTTGCCGGGAGCCATTTTGACATGCTCGTGCACATTTTGAAGTGCTCGAGAGCCAGGGGGCGGGGTTTGCGGGCGGGGGCCAATCACGTGGAAGGGGGAGGGGTTTGCAGGCGGGAGCCAATCGCGTGAAGGGGGCGGGTTTTGCGGGCGGGAGCCAATCGCGTGGAAGGGGGCGGGGTTTGCGGGCGGGGGCGAATCGCGCACACTTAGGGCCTGCTGCCGCCATGCCCGCTGCAGTGCCCGCCGCCGCCATGCCCGCTGCAACGACTGCGCAGGCGGAGCTGCCTGCCTGGCACTCGGGCGCTCCGGCTGGGGTGCAGCGGGACGGGAGCATCGCCGGCGGCCCGCGAGAACCGGCCAGGGAAGGTGCGCGGGCGGAGCTCCCGTCCCGCTGCACCCCAGCCGGAGCGCCCGAGTGCCAGGCAGGCAGCTCCGCCCGCGTGCCTTCCCTGGCCGGTCCTCGCGGGCCGCCGGCGATGCTCCCGTCCCGCTGCACCCCAGCCGGAGCGCCCGAGTGCCAGGCAGGCAGCTCCGCCCGCGCGCCTTCCCTGGCCGGTCAAGATCCCTTCCCCGCCCCCAGCAGAACCAAATATGTTAAAAAGTGGGTAGGTAAAGCACGCTCGCGTAAACATCCTGGTTCCTTCATGATCAGTTGAGCAGCAGCCACGCAGCAGCAGCAAGCGGGCGTCTTCGACAAATTGCTCTGGAAGGGGGCGGGGGAGGTTTGGAAGAAGAAGGGAAAGAGAGGCTCGACTGCTCCAGTCGCTTCTCTTCCGGAGCCGCTCACACCCCCAGTCCAGGCAAAGTAAAACTGGTGGGGAATCCAGCGCGGGAGCGGGGTTTGCGGGCGGGAGCCAATTGCGCACACTTAGGGCTGTGGGGTGGAAATGTGCTGCTTTTGCACGGAGAAAAAGAGTAAGCAGAGCAGCAAGGAAGAGGTTAAGGCAGGGCTTTCCAAACTTTTGCCGTTGGCGACACACCAACGGCCAGCCCACAAAAACCTGGAAGCACCGGCGGCGGTGCTTCCAGGTTGTCGCTGCGGCGGCAACAGCTGCCCCTTCGAAAGGGCAGGCTCCGGGGACCCCGAAAATGCCCTCGGTTCCGGCAGGGAGGCAAAAATCGCGCGTGCAGGCTGCCGGCTTCCCGACGCACAGCTGATTGGCGCGGTGGGGGGGGGACGGGGTGGAAATTCTCTGTGCTGATCAGCTGTGCGCTGGGAAGCCCCGCACCGTGCGCGCGCGATTTTTGCCTCCCTGCTGGAACCGAGGGCATTTTCGGGGTCCCCAGAGCCTGCTCTTCCAAAGGGGCAGCGGCAGCAGCGGCGTTCTGGAACCCGGAAGCACTGATGGCCCACCACCGCCGCTGCCCCTTCGAAAGGGCAGACTCCGGGGACCCCGAAAATGCCCTCGGTTCCGGCAGGGAGGCAAAAATCGCGCGTGCAGGCTGCCGGCTTCCCGACGCACAGCTGATTGGCGCGGAGAATTTCCACTCCGGGTGGCCTGGCAGCGCGCGCACACGCGATTTTCACCTCCCTGCCAGAACCGAGGGCATTTTCGGGGTCCCCAGAGCCTCCTCTTCCAAAGGGGCAGCGGCAGCAGCGGCGTCCTGGAACCCGGAAGCACTGATGGCCCACCACCGCCGCTGCCCCTTCGAAAGGGCAGACTCCGGGACCCGAAAATGCCCTCGGTTCCGGCAGGGAGGCAAAAATCGCACGTGCAGGCTGCCGGGCTTCCCGACGCACAGCTGATTGGCGCGGAGAATTTCCACTCCGGCCTGGCCGCGCGCGCACGCGATTTTCACCTCCCTGCCAGAACCGAGGGCATTTTCATCAGCGCTTCCGGCTTGTCACGCGACACACTTGGGGGCCCCCGGCGACACAGTATTGTGTCGACACACAGTTTGGAAAGCCCTGGGTTAAGGCGATGGGCAAGTGCCCGTCGTCAAGATGGCTGCCAGTGACGGAGGCTTCCAAACTCTCGCGAGACTGTGTGAAGCCCGTCCCCGGAGGAAAAAGAGAGGCTGGGCCTAGGCGGTTGCCAGGGGTATGCCCACAGCCACGCACACCATGCCCGCTGCCGCGCCTGCCTCCGCCACACTCGCTGCCGCACCTGCCCCCGCCACGCCCGCCACGCCTGCCTGCGGAAGAGCCACACTCAAGGGGCCAAAGAGCCGCATTTGGCTCGCGAGCCGCCATTTCCGACCCTTGGCATGGACCAATACCCACCGGGACAGGTGGTAACATCATTAACCTATAAAGGCATTTCCATCAATGGCCTAATGATCAAATGGCACTGCCCCCGCCACTAATTTCCAGAGTTTCCCTGGACTCTGTAATTTAGCAGGCCTGTGCTTGGCCCAGATGCCCTATAAACAAGATCTCTATAAATGGTACTATTCATGGAGACCTCCCCAGACAAATGCAAAAGCTTAAGGGAAGCTATCTTGTAGGATACTATGGACTCGCATCATGGAGAAGCGGAGGTCTTAAGAGCATATGCCGCTTTAACCCAAGGCTTCCAGATCCTCTTAGTTAAGACTAATCCTAAGCCCTCGCAGAACAATCTTCCATCCAAAAGGCACTTTGACCATGACTGTATTAGGGCTAGAAGGGCATTGGTCAAGGTATTTATAAAACACAAGAAGAACCCATTATTTACTTCCAGCCAGACACTGATACAACCTAGTAAGAAATAAAACCTTTCAAAGAAAAAAAAGGGGGAATTCTGGAAGACACCTGGCACAGATTGATAGAGGTGGTGAAACTTAAGATTGCCTCTCTTTTTTGGTGACTTACAGCCCCCCGTCGAATTACAGGTCCATCTAGGATTCCATGCTATGTGTGGGAGAACTATTACCATGAACTCTATGGCTTGGCAGTTCCTTATTCTACTCCCTTAAATCTGGCCAATAATGCCATCCCCTCTTGGACCCCCATCATCCCTTCAAAAATTAAGCAACCAACTGAGCAACTGCAACAAAGGAAAGCCCCAGGAAATGGTCTTATTCCAGCTGAACTAATTAAGACCAGCATGGATTGGTGGGTTCCAGTCCTTACATCTCTGTTTCCTTTATTGATGCATCTGCATGCATTCCTGAGGGCTAGGGCGAAGTTATCATTGTGCCCATATTTAAAAAAGTGATAGGGCATTCTCCCCAATTATAATTAGGGTTTAATGTATTCTAAATATAATCAGTAAATTGTACGCAAGGCATCTATGCAAGAAACTGTGTGATTGGTTAGGGCATGATAACATCCTGAAGGATGAAGAAGCAGGCTTTGGGGAAGGGAGATCAACTTTAGACCACTGCCTTCTCCTCCAATATCTAGCTGATAAGTACACCTGTATATGTCTATGAAGGTTCTCAGTCATCCAGGTGGAATTGTCTGTAGCTTGAATCATGTCAACTGGATTTCTATTTTCTCAGTGGAAACGTTTCGCTCCTTATCCAAGGAGCTTCTTCAGTCTGAGCAAAGTTAGTAAGGGAATCCTAAATATGTTTCTAGGTAGCTGTGTGACTACCTAGAAACACAGCTCGTCACACAGCTACCTAGAAACATATTTAGGATTCCCTTACTAACTTTGCTCAGACTGAAGAAGCTCCTTGGATAAGGAGCGAAACGTTTCCACTGAGAAAATAGAAATCCAGTTGACATGATTCAAGCTACAGACAATACACCTGTATACACATACACACACACACACACACACACACACACACACACACACACACACTTGCAGCTGGGACAAGGCTATACTGACTCAATACAAAACAAAAAAACTGCAGCCAACAACCTAAACAAGGTTATCCTGTTCCCAGTATTGCTGGACCTTCAGAGCACTCTTCAACCATGGATGGTAGATACAATCAGACACCCTTTTCGCACAGAACATGCCCCGGTGCCTCTGATGAAATGGAAACCTAAGAACATGTTTTCCTGAGGTGTAGATTTTACAAGAAATTGGTCTCCCAGTTAATTCAACCCTTAATAGATAGACTGCCCGGCCATTGGACTGATTTCAGGGTTTTCCTACCCTGAAATCCCCTATATGATAGCTAAATTCTGTGCTCAAGCCATAAGGTTCTGCTAGGTTCAAACCTGCCAACAATAGGGGATTTAC
This sequence comes from Charina bottae, assembly GCA_023362775.1. Classification (NCBI taxonomy): domain Eukaryota; kingdom Metazoa; phylum Chordata; class Lepidosauria; order Squamata; family Charinaidae; genus Charina; species Charina bottae. The sequence goes on along the minus strand of JALMGJ010000014.1, from coordinate 18,283,953 downwards.
TTAATTTACAAGATGTTACTGTATTCTCAAATTGAATCTGGTTGTTTTAACTTTTATGATCTGGTCTTGGACAGTAATAAAATGTTCGCTCATTCAAACTGTTATAATGCCAAGGAAGTGTCATTCTAAAAAACTGGTTTTAGTTCGAGAATTATGTTCTACTGAAATGCTTATAATATTAAATATAAATATCTGGGAAATAATCTTAAACCCAAATTTTCATGAGGTACAATTTTACTGAAGCTGTAGACTCAAAAGATATCTACCTGGGTCCAGGGATGATCTGTCCCACAGTGAACCATAGAGCTCATGGTAATAGTTCTCCCACACACAGCATGGAATCCTAGATGGACCTGTGATTGGACGGGGGGCTGTAAGTCACCAAAAAAGAGGGGCATTCTTAAGTTCACCACCTCTATCAATCTGTGCCAGGTGTCTTCTATAATTTCCCCCTTTTTTTTTCTTTGAAAGGTTTTATTTCTTACTAGGTTGTATCAGTGTCCGGCTGGAAGTAAATAATGGGTTCTTCTTGTGTTTTATAAATACCTTGACCAATGCCCTTCTAGCCCTAATACAGTCATGGTCAAAGCGCCTTTTAGATGGAAGATTGTTCTGTGAGGGCTTAGGATTAGTCTTAACTAAGAGGATCTGGAACCTTTCTCTTTTTCTTTTAATTCCATGCACTATCATAGATAGAACATTGTTCTTAGTTTAGGAATAATATAAAGCAATTTCTCCAGGCTCTGTCTGACAGCTTTCAGTCTGACTGGCACAAATGCAGGGAGGAAATAAGGTAAGTATGGTTTTTCTCCCAATTTTCTGTTCTCCCAGGGGTATGAACAGATTCTCAAACAGTGAATTTTTGATAGTAAACAGCAACTGGATTTGAGCTCATTGACACATAACCATGTTCTGGGAGGTCTTCCAAATGTTTCAAGCTTGCCAATTACCTGAGCAACATTGTGACTTTGAAACAACATACAGTAGAGCATTTCAATTGGCTCATTTCAATGCTTCCTGTTCCACGCTACTGAAGGGGAGAATTTGCAATGTTCCCTTGGAAAACAACTTTTCTCATGGGAATCATGTCCTCTTGCACGTTCATTCTATCATGTACCCAATTCTTCTCCCATTGCCCCCTCTTTGGTTAATAGGTGGATGGGCCTGAATTGTAACACTTCCTTTTAGCAGGAACTTATCAAATATTCTCAAGGTGGCAGAAAGTTTGTGTTAACCCTGGCAAATGTTGACCCAGAGGTCTGATCGTTGGCTAATTCATATTTTTAAAGGAAACCTGACACTGGATACAGGAGAGTTTGCTATCTGATACTGTATTTCCACCCCAATTAGCCAGACTCTATTGCAGGGCTTTCCAAAGCTTTTCCCGCGGCGTTGGTGTGTCACCGCGGGAAAACCCGGAAGTGCGGCAGCATGCAAAAACCCGGAAGCGCTGCTGCCGCTTCCGGGTTTTTCGCGCTGTAATTTGTGTGTCGCCCCGGGAAAACCTGGAAGTGCTGATTGATCAGCGCTTCCGGGTTGTGTGGCGACACACCAGACTGTGTGTGGCGACACACTTTTGTGTCGCGACACACAGTTTGGAAAGCTCTGCTCTATTGTATAGTAGGAGGCACATTAATATGTAGTGACTGTGATGGTTATTGGCTTGTTGGTTTACATTCTTGCTTGTCTGGTCATGGATAATAATAAACATTCACATGAATTAATACCTTCACTGTTCCAATTTCAAAGTACCCTGTGGATTTGTTTAGCGGTTATAATGTCTTAAACATGGAGAGCCCGTAATGGAAACGTTACATTTTTATGGATTACTCTTTGACACCATAACCTTCCCTAAAATGCTGTAAGCTGTTTTGACAACTCCAGCCAAAAAATCAATCAGAAATCTCATCAATAAATGCCAATCCTCTTTCTTCTCTTCATGTACTACTACTACTACAGTGTGTGAGGAACTTAAAATGTTTTTGGTCTCTTTAACTCCAAGTGTGTAGCTTTCTCCCGAATGAAGCGTAGAGTGTTTGAGGATCGGGACATTCGCAGGGAGACCAAAATGCTTGTTTACAAAGCCATTGGACTACCGACCCTATTGTACGCCTGTGAAACATGGACCCTCTACAAACGCCACCTCCAACTTCTTGAAAGATTCCATCAACGCTGCCTCCGAAAAATTCTGCAAATTACTTGGGAAGATAGGCGGACTAATGTTAGCATATTAGAAGAAGCGAAAACCACCAGCACTGAAACAATGATCATCCAACATCAACTTCGCTGGACCGGTCATGTTGTTCGAATGCCTGACCATCGTCTTCCAAAGCAGCTACTTTACTCTAACTTAAGAATGGAAAACGGAATATTGGTGGACAGCAAAAGAGATTCAAAGATACTCTCAAAGCTAATTTTAAAAAATGTAATATCAGCATTGAGAACTGGGAAGCCCTAACTCATGAACGTTTCAATTGGAGGCCAGCCTTTATTAATGGCGCTACGGACTTTGAAGAAGCACGAGTACAGGGCGAAAGGGAGAAACGAGCTAAGAGGAAGGCACGTCAGGCAAACCCTCATCATGACCGTCTTCCACCCTGAAACCTATGCCCTCATTGTGGGAGGTTGTGCGGATCCAGAATTGGCCTTTACAGCCACTTACGGATCCAGTGTTAAGATTTTACCCCTGGAAGACAATCTTACTCGGCTACGAGTGATCACCAAGAAGAAGAAGACTACTACAGTGTGTGAGGAACTTAAAATGTTTTTGGTCTCTTTAACTCCAAGTGTGATTGCTCTAATATCAGCCCTTCTTTCCCCCCAGAGAATATCCTCTTGAACCATAGCACACTAGCAGGCCTGAACTCAAACAAGTGAACCAGGGTATATGCCACAAACAATGATTAAGAAAATAAAATTAAACTTGCAATCATAATTTCCCTCCTGTTCCTAGTCAAGTGTCATTGAACATGGAGGACTCATTCTCACACCATCTGAGTAGCTGGATTGTTTGCCAAATAGTCAAACAATAAAATATCTATTTCCTTAGGAAGCTGGTTCATATACCAGGTTATGAGTGAGTGAGTGAGTGAGTGAGCGAGCGAGCAAAGGGGAGGATCAGAGAGAAAATCCCATGCAGGATGGTACATTTTTTCAGATCTATGAAAGAACCAATTTCTAGGGATGGTATTTGTGAATGCAGTTAGGATCAAAGGAAGCTGGTTGCCCTAGAATGAGTTTTCCATGGTTCCTTTTAATTTAGCATTATCAGTATTAACAGGCAAGAACCTTATGGACTACTGGATATGCTAGGGATATTGAATAGAAGATTTTTGCATACCGCACACATAATCTTTCCATTAGATTCATCATTTCCAAGTTAAAATTATATAGCATCACTTTAATGAACATTAATGATGCTCTGAGATCTCAAAATGAACCATTTTACTTAAATAACACTTAAATAACATCCTGGGCTCCAGCACTTCTAAGGACATTTTATTTATTTTATTTATCAAATTTTTATCACCACCCATCTCCCCCTCAAGGAGAGACCCTGGGTGGTTAGCGAACATACTTAATACTCCTTCCTCCTCCTATTTATTTTGATGGGGATCCAAATGTTCTTGTGTGCATCTATTTATTCATCTGAATATATATGAATCCAGATCAAATCACCACCAAACTGGCAAACAAAATACAACTATAAAACTACGAAGTGTTAAGAGTGTAATTAAAAATGAGAATACGCAGGAATGGCAAAACTAAGAATATATACATAATAGAAGTTTAACCAAGCAAGAAATGGTTCTTTAAGCAATTTAATTTAAGCAAGAATGGTTCCCATACATTGATACTGATAGAATATATCTTTTTCTTTCCTTTATTTCTAATACTTTCAGTTATCTAAACAATTTTAATTAATACTGTACCAATGTCATGGTATTGAAACCATATAATGCAGTGTTTCTCAACCTTGGCAACTTTAAGATATGTGGACTTCAACTCCCAGAATTCTGGGAGTTGAAATCTACATATCTTAAAGTTGCCAAGGTTGAGAAACACTGATATAATGTATTAAGATTTACAACAATATAATTTAAAAAAAAGGGGGGGGGGGGAGAAGAAATATGTAGAAAAAATGGCCTTAAAAATAGAAAAACCCACAATACGTTAATCAAAATATAAAACAATTCCAGAGTGAAAATAAGGACACTGAACTAGGTGCATTTGATAATAGGAGGTAGGGGGTCTTAATAGTATTTAAAAAAAATAATTCTACACAATAGGAGGCATTACTGAGAAGAGATAGCTCTGTCCCTAATAAGCATTAGTGGAACTGATTTTTAAAGAAAAGCAAACAAATAGAACCTCTGTTCTTGCTGAAAATCTATCCACCGCAATCTTAACTGCAACATATTTTTGACATGCTTGTCAGGACAATTCCTAATCAATTCATCCTCTGTTCACTTGTTGGTGAAGTTTCCCATCACAACAAGCCCTGTTTCCCTCAAGGGCACTCTTCTGTCAATTGTTTGGCCAGTTGGAAACAGACTCGCCACGTGCCTCCGCACATCACAGGTATCCTTTCCTTACTGTACATTTCAAATTAGACACATGCAGAAGAGTGAGGTGTTCTTGCAGGCCACGTGTGCTTGAAATGAAGTCTGGCTTTGCCAAATGTGGGATGTGCTGTACATGTAGTCCTCGCTTAATGACCACAATTGAGACCGGAATTTCGGTTGCTAAGCAAAGCGGTCATTAAGTGAATCCGACCCAATTTTATGACCTTTTTTGCAGCAGTCATGAAGCAAATCACTGCAGTTGTTAAGCAAACCACATGCTCGTTAAGCAAATCACGCAGTTCCCCATTGATTTTGGTTGCCAGAAGCTGGCCGGGAAGGTCGAAAATGACAATCGCGTGATCACGGGATGCTGCGATGGTCATAAATGCGAACCAGTTGCCAAGCGCCCAAATCGTGCTCACGTGACCATGGGGACGCTGTGACGGTCGTAAGTGTGAGCACCGGTTGTAAGTATGTTTTTTCAGCACCGTCGTAAGTCTGAACTGTCACTAAATGAGTGGTTATTAAGTGAGGACTACCTGTATCTTGTTTCCTCATGCGGACTCAGATTCAGGTGTTAAAACAGGCAGCAGGAAGAGATGGGGAAAAGAATGTGCTTGGTGTGTCTATGTTCTGAAATTACAGGGGATGAAGTAGAGACTCCATTTTGAATTCTAGCAGAATTGGCCAAAGTAGGAAGCTAATCCTTAAACTGAACTCATTTCATATTCTGAATCAATCTGGTAAAATTGTGTTCTCTGGATTAACACCAGGCAAACTACCAAGGAGAAAAAAACACCCCCACCCTGGCAGGGCAAGCTACTGTATATAAACAGGGAGCAAACCCCACACTCACTCACACTGATGAAGTTACCTAGTCAGGTAACGAAACATCTGCAAGTGAACAACCAAGCTCAGAGAGCACCAAGGACTCCACAGTTCAACCCTGAGCTACAGAGATTCTCTTCTACTGGAACCTTATATAGGCATCAAACGCTTCAGAAAGCATGCAAATGGGACAAATTTGCATGTAGGCAAACCTCCACCACTATTCTTTCTGCATGAATGCCTAGGGCACCATGCCCTGCCCACCAGGGTTATATACAGACCTCCAATAAACTGCACAGCTGGATGGAAAATAGCTCAACAAAGCGGCCGAAAAATGATACGGCTAATGATCATTTATTTGGTTGTTGTGGGTTTTCCGGGCTGTGTGGCCGTGTTCTGGCAGTTTTGGTTCCTAACGTTTTGCCAGTAGCTGTGGCTGGCATCTTCAGAGGACAGGAACACAGCTAGAAGATTCTCTCTGTGCCCAAGTCTTCTAGCTGTGCTCCTGTCCTCTGAAGATGCCAGCCACAGCTACTGGCAAAACGTTAGGAAACGGCCACACAGCCCGGAAAGCCCACAACAACCATCGGATTCCGGCCATGAAAGCCTTCGACTATATATTGATCATTTATTTATTTATTTATTTATTTATTTATTTATTTATTTATGATTCAATTTATATTCACCGCTCCATCTCCCCCTAGGGATGCTCACCTCATGGATGCTCACCTCAGACAAATACCTCAAACAAATACCAACGCACCATAGATAACCTCAAGGAGGAACTGGAACAAACCATCACCCCAGAACATACAAAAAGGCTGACAACCACCATCAAGACTACATCTCTAAGAAGAAGGAAACGAAAAGACCAGAACACATCCTCTCCAGCAACCCACATTCAGATAAGCAGGGATTAACACCAGGCAAACAATCAAGCAGAAAACAATACCCTAATCAAGGAACCACCAAGGAGAAAACCACAACCCACCAACACTGGCAGGGAAAGCTACTGCATATAAACAGGGAGCAAACCCCACACTCACCAACACTGATGATGTTATCTAATTGGGTAATGAAATGTCTGCAAGCAAACAACCAAGCTCAGAGATATCTGGCTAGATATCAAGTCTCATTAATCCTTACAACCTCAAAGAAAAACAGCAATCCAATAATTTAATACATGTCAGTGTGGTGCATATATGAATGTATTTGCCAAGGAATGAAGTTTAGGTCCAAAGGTGAGTATGAAAATAGGTTAAAATAATTTGAAGACACGGACCATCAAGTAACAGAAAAACGATGGAGAAAAGTTGCAGCAGCAACAAGAATTCGTAGTAAGGGGAGTGCCCGGCTTTCTGCATTCTCTAGATTTTGTACACCCCAAGCTTAGGGATGGGTAACTTCTTATCCATCTGTCTTCATGAATGAAGAACTGAATGAGCTGTTTTGGTATTGACAATGTGGAATAGAGAGACATCCAAAACTGGGAGGTTGGACCCATAGAATCAGCCATGCCACAAAACACCGGTTTGTAAGCTGGTCCCCACAGAGGGTAAACTCAGCCTGCTCTACCTCTGTCTCTCACACCAAAGGTGATTTGCAAACTCCTTTCAGGAGCTTTTTGGGAGGTAGGCAACAGAACCTTTTCAAAAGCTCAGGAGACACCCAGTTACTGTACATCTGCATTCCTCCTAGCACAGAGTTGCGTGGGAGAAAAAGGACTTGTTTTCTGGTCAGTAGAGAGTAGGGGCGTGGTGGCTCAGCGGGTAGGACACCAGGCTTGTCGATTGGAAGATCGCAAGTTCGGAGGTTTGAATCCCTAGCCCCGCGTGACGGAGTGAGCTCCCGCACTAGCCCCAGCTCTTGCCAACCTAGCAATTTGAAAGCATGCAAATGCAAGTAGATAAATAGGTACCACTTCGGTGGGAAGGTAACAGCATTCCGCGCGCGTCATGCAGCCACATGACCGTGGAAGCGTCTTTGGACAACGCTGGCTCTTCGGCTAACAAACGATGAGCACCGGCCCCTAGAGTCGGACATGTGCGGGGGGAACCTTTACCTTTAGAGAGCAATCATAAGGCCCAGTTTGTTGTCTTCTCTGACCAATTCTGACTGCCAAAGAAACTAGCTTTTGTTTATTTTGTAAAAGCAATTTGTTCTTTGCAACTTGGGGCTGTCTGATGACGGAAAGAAACAACGGGTGGAACCCCGAGGGGATAAGTGGTCTTTTCCCACCCCCTCTCCCTCTTGCATGTTGTTTTGGATCTTGGTCTATTACTGCGGTGAGCTCTTCCACTTCTGCAAGGCAAGTTCTTGAGTTCTGTGATGTCATCCAAGTCTTGTGATCTCATAAACAAAATGAAGCATGGCCTGAGTGGGTTGTGCCAATGATTTCGGTCATCAAAATGCTGTGAAAATGGGCATACTTAGTTCTCTGTGACACTGTAGAGCTGGCACAGAACTACAGCCAACACAACTGGCCAATTACTGGCCAAAAGATGAGCACAGAAATGGACCCAGACAATTAGTAGTCAACTCTTGGGCAATGACTTTATGCATTGCATTGCCTGCAGAGTTTTTCCCACCTAAGAAATCACTGCATCCCCCTCAAGCAAGTAGAATAAAATAAGTTCCAAGCCTCACATGGCATTTCTCTATTAATGCAGCTGAGCTGTCCTGTTTGAATGATGGGGAAAGAGGAGCTAGGAGCTTGGCCGAGCCAAGCATTATTCCAATGGCTGTGCATACAACTCAGTCTACCATTGTTGCAATCCACTTCTCCAGTGACATTTACAGCTTCCTAATGGAAGTTGCCCATGGGCACAAAACCTTGCAACTGCAACATGGCGAAGCTGTGGGACCCATACAAGGATCAGTGTCCAGAGGATCAATGGATCACCAGAGTGCTCAGTCATGAGCAGGTTCGAATCCACATCTTGTAACCCTGATTTTTTTAATGGGAAACCAAAAAATATGAGGAAATCCAGCCCTTTCTAGATCTATTCTGGCATGTAGTCCTGATGATCAGTCTTGAGGATCCCAGCATCTCAAAACTATGTTCTGCTATGCAACCAGAAAAAGCAGACAAGTAAACAAGCAAAACTGATACAGTTTAATCCTGAATAATATTAAAAGCCGTAACAAGTTGTTCGTGCCTGCATTTAAGGCCCTGGGTATCCAAAGCACTTAGTTTATAAGACTGGATAGACTTGGCGCTTAATATTCAAATAGCTTTGGTTCAGAAATCCTGCTTGATCCTGTATTAGCATTTTTATTCTGATTATTAAAACGCATAGGGCCAACGGCCCTAAAATGTGCTTCATCACGGATTTCAACCCAAAAGGAATTCAAAGAGCTGGTCCTTGCAGCTTGGTTGGAAAATGATCCCTAATGCCAAAATATCTTCCCTGCCTGCCAGGCAGTTATTAATCAGAGCTGCTTTTGGCTCAGAAATTGGCAGCCCAGCATAGAGAATGACTGGAAGGGAGGGGGTGGGCTCCCACACAGGCGGAATGAAGGATCGAGGGCCAATGCCTGGACTGACAGCAGGCTAGATTGCATCCACGGGTTTCTCTTTCTGATGAAATGAGATGCAAATTACAGATGACCTGCAAATGTCATCAACACACCAGACATTTAATTCCTTCCTCTGGAAGAATGAAGGGAACTTTTGGGACTGAGGACTGACCTGTGTCTCTCGTCCAGCCTCACCCTTGATCTGAACCAGCTTCTTCTGAGCCCAAACACCGGTTTCTCTTATTAAAAACTAAATGAAACAAAACAAAAAACAGAAGCAAGGTTGCCTGGGAAGCTGGTGCAGGCTGACCTGATAAAACAAATGGCCAGCTCTCCTCGTCATTCTACTAATTGCGACAAAGGAGAGGACATTTTGAACAGCAAGGTCAAAGACAGAACAAGGCTATCTTGCGCTTAACGTTCGTTTTTGCTTTGCTCTTTTTCTATCTAAAGAGTGGGAAAGGAAGAATGGAACAGAAACCTATACATTTTGAGGCACGACTTTGATTCTCAATGATTTTTAATTCCTATCACCACAGGAAAAACAATCAAAATCATACAAGAGAGTTACAATAGTCAAGAAAAAGAAAAATGCATTCTTAGTTTTAGCAGCGGTAAGACCCATTCATTTGTGACATCTTGCAACTTTTTAAATTTGTAGTTGACAACTGGCTGTAACAAGTTTATGGCTAATATATTTTGACCATAAATGCACCCCTAAGCCTGAGGGTAGAATCATTGAAAGTAGAAGCAAAGGTGTGGCTACTCATATTTAATTATTGGCTCAAGTGCCATTTTCCCCCCAACAGGATTGATTCCTTCCTCCAGTTTTGACAGAACAATTTCAGTGTTCCTGGTATCTACTGGTAGTCAAAAAGGTGCCTCTTTTGGCCTCCCTCTTGCCCCGTCGTGGTTTAAGAATATAAAGAAACCTTTCAAATTATTAAGACTAGATTTCTTGATATTGAACAACAGAATGAATTTAGTTTAATTTCACATCAGATCAAAGACTATAGAATATCCTAGATGGGAATCAAGGATATATTGAAGCACACTTTTTTTAGAGCCAGATATGGTGTTTTACCTACAGCAGTTCTCAGTGGTAGATTAGCCAAAATTCCTGTCTCCAGAACTTGTCTCTGCATGATAGAAACCACCCAACATGCTTTGTGGGACTGCTCATATTAGCATGGTACCAGTCAATTTCTCATCTCTCTCTTGTGGGAGCAAATGCCAGGGCAATCAGATAAGTTTTATCTTGCCTTGCTCTTATCAGACAATAAGCTAAAAGGCACATAGAATGTAGCTACATTTTGTGTGGCAGCTCTTAAAGCATGCAAACAAATAATCACTGAATTAGATCTGGGCTAATGAAGAATAAATATTATGCCCAGGGTGAGTCATGTGATGTGCTATGTCATTATAATTTTACAGATGGGTTTAAATTGGTTTTTATTATGCTATACATTGTAGTATGTGTAGCATAGATGGTTACACTGTGCGTAGGATGCTGGTCAATTCTCCCACAGTCTTATTTAAATTTGTGTTTAATTGTTGCTTTAGATTTGATTTTAACTGTTTGTTTTATTGTCTGTAGCTTGAATCATGTCAACTGGATTTCTATTTTCTCAGTGGAAACGTTTCGCTCCTTATCCAAGGCCTGCAAGAGGCTGTTGGGTGTGACCTAGACCGGCGGGGCTAAAGAGAACTGGAGTCCATTAAGGCCGGAAGACTCTGAACGCAAGCCTTCGAGTTCGACCAGTGGGGCTTGTGGGGACTGATGTCTTTTTGAGAGCTGCTAGAGGCTTTTGGAAGCCTCCAAAATCGACCGCTGGAGCCTGGGGCCGTCGGAGGTGAGCTAGGCCGGTGGAGTTGGTGGGGGCCTAGCAGACCCGGGGCGGCTCAGAAGGGAGTCCAGCGGGTGCAGCGAAGCCCTCGGAGCTTCCGGAGACTATCAAGACTATCAAGGGCTGCCAGAGGCTACGGAGTGGAGTGGGAGACGGACGAGGCGCCTCCCCGCTACAGACTATCTGGTCTTTTTCCCGGGCCACTTTCTGAGAGGGCCCGGAGGCTCCTGATGTGGGAGCTGTTTGGAACTGGTGTCGAACCCGGCAGCCGTGGAAGACGCGGATGGGACGGAGGCCGGACTGATAGCCCTGTTGATCAGGGCACAAGAATAATAACAATTGCTCGGATTAACACCATTGAGCTAAGGCGGCAGAGAACTTGGAGGAGTCCCTTGATGTGAATGTGGACCCCCCCCTCGGGTGAGAGACGAGGGAGGGGGGCTAAGATTGTATGAGTGTGGAAGAGCACCCCCTGGGTGAGAGTCAGGTGGGGCAGGAATGATTGTGGCGAGTGTTTTATTTATTTATTTTATTTATTTGTCTTATTTATACCCCGCCTATCCCCTCCCTACTGGAGGACTCTAGGCGGCTTACAATGTTATATCAAATCCAATTATACAGTTATACATCATCAGTTATTACATTTTACAATTTGTTACCGCGCGACAAGGAGAGAGGAAGGGAACCGGCTCTTCTGCTGCAGGCATTGGACTGCAAGTCCCAGAATGCCTCGCTCCGCGCCGGCTGCTGACGTCCAGGAGCTGGTATTTCCGGATCCGTCGTCCTCCGCCGTCATCATCGCTCCTCCAGGTCTTTCTTGGATTGAGGACGACCCTCCGCTGGACGCCCGCAAATTGTCCCAGGTGAGTGGTACCCATTTATCTACTTGCTATATTAGCTTTCGAATCGCTGGGTTGGCAGAGAGCTAGGGCTAGTGACGAGAGCTCACCTCGTCCCGCGGTTTCGAACTGCCAACCTTATGGTCGGCAGTCTAACGGCTCAGCGGTTTAACCCGCTGAGCCACCGCGCCCCTTGGTACCTCTCCCCGACCAGTGAGAGAAGTTGGGGGAGAGGTGCAGGGTGTGAGTGGGGTGGTGCTAGACCCTACCAGTGCCGAGAGCGAGAGCTGGTGCACTGGGGGGTCTTACCACTGCCCAAGAGTGTATGGGAGTGCATGATGGATGGATGGGATAAGGGACTCTTAATTAAGCCTAAGAATTCCGGAGGCCTGGGAGTGGAGGCTACTGGGTCAGAACCGGGAATCTCTGGGGGCTATATGGCGGGCCATTTGATTCGGGTGGTGACGGGCAGGGGACGGTATGACGGGAACCGGAGGGCAAGCCATCTTTGGGGAAGGCGCCCCCGGTGTTTGTTACCGGTGGTGCGTTCCGGCCCCCCGTGTTCACACCCAGGCCCTGGTAAGCAGATCCTCGTGGGCTCTGGTCTCCGGCTGCTGCTGCTGTTGAATGCCAGGTCAGTGAACCTGGAGTGAACAACAAAGCCCCCCTTATAAGTGACTTGATCACGGATGAGGGGGCCGACCTGGTGTGTATTACCGAGACCTGGCTGGCACCAGAGGGGGGAGTGGCCCTCTCGGAAATGTGCCCAGCCGGGTTTCAGGTCTGGCATCAGCCGAGACACCGGGGCAGGGGAGGAGGGGTGGCAGTGGTCATCCAAGAGTCTCTTGTGGCTTTCAGGGGCGCTGCTCCACAAGTGGCCGGGTGTGAGACCCTGTTTTTCAAGTTGGGTTCACGAGAACAGTTGGGAGTGCTGCTGTTGTACCAACCTCCCTGCTGCGTAGCAACCTCCCTGCCTGAGCTGCTCGAGGCTGTCTCGGGGTTGGCAGTGGAGTTCCCCAGACTTATGGTTCTGGGGGACTTCAATCTGCCATCTCTGGGACGGGACTCGGAGGCGGCTCGGGAGTTCATAGCTACCATGGCAGCTATGGGCCTGTCTCAGATTATTCGTGACCCGACTCGGGACAGTGGTCTCACCCCGGACTTAGTTTTCTTGTCTGAGCAGTGGCAATGTGACCTGAGGGGAGAGTTACATCTTTCCCCATTGTCATGGTCAGACCACGCCCTGGTGACCCTTAGACTCTCTTGTGCTGCCCCACTCCGCAGGGAGGCGGGACCTATTCAAATGGTCCGCCCCCGGCGACTGATGGACCCAGTGAGGTTTCAGAAGGAGCTGGGGGTTATTCCCGAGGACTTGCTTCACGGTCCAGTTGAGCTCCTGGCCGCGGCCTGGAATAGGGCCGCGGCTGGAGCCCTGGACAAGATCGCGCCTATGCGACCTCTCCGGCCCTGCTTGGCCCGCCGCTCTCCGTGGTTTTCCGAAGAGTTAAGGGCCTTGAAGAGGGTTAAGAGACGTCTAGAGCGCCGCTGGAGAAAGACGAAGACTGAATCTGACCGAACACAATCTAGAGCCGCAGTTAAGGCCTACCTTGTGGCGGTAAGAGCGGCGAAACGTGAATATTTCTCCGCCCTTATTGCGTCCGCAGAATGCCGCCCGACGGCCCTCTTTAAAATTACAAGATCATTGTTGGGTCGGGAGCAGAGGGAGACCCACCTACAGGGCCGATCGGAAGAGTTTTCTGAGCATCTGCAGGATAAAATCGCTCAGATTCATTCAAAGTTGGACTCCAAGCGTGAGACAGGATCTGTGGAGATGCCAGGGGCTCGTACTTACCATGTTATCTGGGAACAGTTTGATCCTGTTGCACCTGAGGAAGTAGACAGGATCCTTCGGACTGTGAACGCCACCACATGCCAGCTTGACCCTTGTCCCTCCTGGCTGGTGAAATCGGCCAGTCAGGTGACATGTGGATGGGTCCAGGCGATGATTAATTTGTCCTTGAGTCAGGGGGTGTTTCCGGAGGCCTTTAAGGAGGCGCTGGTGCACCCCCTCCTCAAGAAGCCGTCCCTGGACCCTACCATCCTGGGCAACTTTCGCCCAGTCTCCCACCTTCCCTTTTTGGGAAAGGTGGTTGAGAAGGTGGTGGCGTGGCAACTCCAGAGGATTCTGGAGGAAACGGATTATCTAGACCCCTTCCAGTCAGGTTTCAGGCCGGGATATGGGACAGAGACCGCATTGGTCGCGCTTATCGATGATCTCTGGCGAGAGCGGGATGGAGGGAGTGCGTCCATCCTAGCTCTCTTAGATCTCTCAGCGGCTTTTGATACTGTCGACCACGGTATACTTTTGGGACGGCTCAGGGAGTTGGGGGTGGGCGGCGTAGTTTTGCGCTGGTTCGCCTCCTTCCTCCAGGGCCGTTCCCAGTCGGTGTTGATAGGGGAGGAGAGAGCTGACCCGCGGCCCCTGATTTGTGGGGTGCCGCAGGGGTCGGTTCTCTCTCCTCTCCTGTTCAACATCTACATGAAGCCACTGGGCGAGATCATCCGTCACCACGGGATGAGGTATCACCAATATGCTGATGATACCCAGTTATACATCTCCATCCCGGGTGAAGTAGGTGATGCGGTCGATGCCTTATCTCAGTGTCTGGAGGCTGTGGGGGTCTGGATGGGGAACAACAGGCTTCAACTGAACCCTGGTAAGACGGAGTGGCTGTGGATTGATGGCCCCGCTAGATCCGGGAAGTTGTCATCTTTGGTTCTGGGTGGGGTGGCACTACCTCGCTCGGATCCAGTGCGGAATCTGGGGGTCCTCCTGGACTCGCGACTCCTGCTCGAAGAGCAGGTGGCAGTCACGGCCAGGAGGGCCTTTGCACAGCTTCGTGTTGTGTGCCAGTTACGCCCTTTCCTGGATCAGGAGGCCCTCCGAACAGTCACTCATGCCCTTGTCATATCCCGTATAGATTACTGTAATGCGCTCTACATGGGGCTACCCCTGAAGAGTATCCGGAAGCTTCAGCTGGTGCAAAATGCCGCGGCGCGAGCAGTTATGGGTGCCATGAGATCGGCACATGTTACACCTCTGCTACGCGAGCTGCATTGGCTACCAGTTTGCTTCCGGGTCCAATTCAAGGTGTTGGTGATTACCTTTAAAGCCCTACATGGCATAGGACCAGGGTACCTGAGGGACCGTCTCGTCCCAATAACGTCGACCCGCCCCACCCGTGCATGCAGAGAGGGCATGCTTCGGACCCCCTCAACAAGAGAATTCCATCTAGCGGGGTCCAGGAGGCGTGCCTTCTCTGCGATAGCGCCCGCCTTGTGGAATATCTTGCCCCCAGAGGTGAGACTGGCCCCTTCACTCCTGGCCTTTCGGAAGACCCTTAAGACCTGGCTCTGCCGCCGGTCCTGGGACGACAGAGGCGGCAGTGCCTCCTGGGGTTGGCTGGCCCCGTAGTGGTATGGTCCATCCTGCGGTCCCCCCTTGGATTTTATGTAATTTATTATTATTATTGTTCAATGTATTTTAGATACTGTTTTTGTATTTTTAAACTTTCAATTGTTGTAACCCGCCCAGAGTCCCTTGCAAGGGAGATGGGCGGGGAATAAATTGAAATAATAATAAATAAGCTTCTTCAGTCTGAGCAAAGTTTGTAAGGGAATCCTTAAATATGTTTCTAGGGTGGCTGTGTGACCTTGCACCTGGGGCTAGGTCATGGTTATTTTGAGATGTTATTTCTAAGTCCCTTTATCGTCTAAAGGAGGATCGTTAAGATTACCATGTTACCCAACACAGGAGAAGTAACACCACAGGACCAGAGTCAGCAGTTTATCTTCATCTAAAGGAAAAAGGACACTCATTTGAGGACATTAATGTTCACATTTTAGACAGAGAAGATAGGTGGTTTGAGAGAGGGGTCAAGGAATCCATTCATGCCAACTTGGAAAATTCTTCCTTGAATAGAGGTGGGGGCCTCAGGCACAATCTTTCCCCCATCTTCCTCCCTGCTTTGTCTTCTGTGCCCAGGAAGATTAAGACCATTTCGCAAGCTCAACAGCAGCAGGGTAATCTTAACGATCCTCCTTTAGATGATAAAGGGACTTAGAAATAAACATCTCAAATAACCATGACCTAGCCCCAGGTGCAAGGTCACACAGCTACCTAGAAACATATTTAAGGATTCCCTTGCTAACTTTGCTCAGACTGAAGAAGCTCCTTGGATAAGGAGCGAAACGTTTCCACTGAGAAAATAGAAATCCAGTTGACATGATTCAAGCTACAGACAATTCCACCTGGATGACTGAGAACCTTCATAGACTGTTTGTTTTATTGTATTCCACCCAGAGTCATGATTGTGAGATGGGCAGATATATAAATTTGAGAAATAACTAGATAAATAAATAAGTAAAAATGTAATTTTGCTCTCCAACCCTTTTTGTTGTTCTAGTTGTTGTTTGAATGTCTGTCTGACCACAAAAGGATATCCCTAGAATTCATCTATAAAAACAAACAATGCGTACATATTCTGTGCTGCCATTCTTTGGTGGTGGGCCATGCTACCAAGCATTAAACCAATAAAGCACAAATTGCCGGTCTATTCCTTATTCACCGTGCGTAAAGCAAGGATCCCTATTATTCTCTACAAAAGACCGAGTTCACACATTGTGTTAAACTGTGGTTTGTTGACCAAGCCTTAGTAACCTGGTTCACATAGAAGATTAAGCCATAAATCATCTGGCATACACATCTCCACAGACAGAGCGGCTTAGCATCATCTACGACTCCTGTGGTTTCTTAGTTTCCCAACTAATGTACATTCTACAAGTTTCCTCAAGACGGGGGCCCAAGAGAGTTCCTGCAATGTGAATATTTCTGCTAATGAGTCATGAAGAAGCTGCTGTGTCAGAACTACAGGGAATTCTCTCTGAGTTATAAGAAACTGAGGCTTGACCAACTTTTTCCAATGGTTGGAAGAAAGCTTAATCCTTACTTGACTCTTAACTCTTCCTTTTAAAATATTCTTCAAATGATGATGTAATCCCAGAAGTTCAGTCAGTGCAAACAACACTTTTATTATGACACAGACCAGTCTCAAGAGCATTGATTCCCAAATGGGGAAAATGCAGTTGCACTCTTTAATAAACATCAAAGTCATCCCTTTTTTCTAATTGCTCTTTCAGATCCCTCTGTCTGTACAATTTCTTCTGCCTTTGAGATCATTTCTGTGGCTTAAGGACAGAAATGATCTCAAAGGAAGAAGAAATTGTACTTTTCTGACGAAGAAATTGTTTTCCTTTGCACTGTAATTTTAAAAGCCGCTGCAATACCTCAAAGAGCTTCAGGAGGCCTAGGATGGGTTGACTGCAGATGGTCAGACGCAGAAAAAATCAAGGAAGTCTAAGTTGGATTCAAGAAGCTTTGAATAACTAAGGGTGGAATGCTCTATGATCCACCCACATTAGGTCCTGGGGATGGCAAGAGAAAGTCCAGTGGATTAAGCAGGACCACTCTGTGCTATGATCCAAGATCCATGATCCAACAGATTGCTGAGATGGCAAGATAAGGAACAAACAAAACAATCTCATTTGAGGACACCACAACATTAACCAGAGACAGCTTGAAACTAGGGGATTTTAATGGGTATCAGAGAAACGTGAACATTCAACATTTCTGTTGAACTTAAAGAACCAACCATTCATATATAATACAATCCTGTCAGTGCCACTCAAATAAGTGGAAGACAATAAGGACTGATACTATTTAATTATACAATAATAGGACTTATTAGGAAATGATGAAAGAAATGGAACTATTCTAAAGCATATCTGCCGTCAATTGTACTACACCCACAACATCCCTGAAGATCAGGGCAGTGTGTCACTCCGTACTCAAAATACGAAACAACATTTGAGGAATCAGAAACATAACAATAACATAACCTGTGTAATATATACAAATGTGTGCATGTTTGTTTCTTTTGGGGAGAAGAAAGGAGCCCAATCTTTAGAAATCCTACTCAGTTCTCCCCACATCATATGCTCCATTTTCTATCACAGCTGTGGGGCAATTTTTTCCCCTAAATCAGAGCTGAGATTGCCAGAATGCTGAATTCTGCACTAAACATTAAACAGTCTTGCACAGCAGACAAAGAATATACATAGCTCTGCTGCACGGAAACTCATGTCATCCTGGTTAGCTCCAAGCAGGCAATGAGAGAGAACAAGAACAAGACATTTTATGACAGATGTGCCTGGCCAAACTAAAGGAACTGGATAAGAAAACAACATGAAACATGCTACACATTAGAGGTAGAGTTATAGGTGTCTGGCACTGTCAAGATTAAGATAAGATTCGGTCACCTGCATTTATGATTCAGATCAAGCAAAATTCCACAATTACTTAATTTAATATCTCTTGAATACAGTTTTGCCCAACTAAATGCAAAGGATTAAAAGAGCTTGAAAAGCCAAGCTTCACCGGCCCCCAAAATGACAAGGGATCTCCAAAAGTGCAAACAGATTCACACTTAAATAAATGGTGCAATGTTGAAGAAGCCAATACTGTTGCATCTCCACCTAACTGGACATTCTGTTTTTAATTTTTAATTACATTATTAGGTCAGTTGCATATACAAAGGCTTCGAAGAGGAAAAAGAAATCTCCAAGGGACTCTAGCCAATGCCATCTTAGGAAACTATGTCTCATTGATATCTTCAGGCCAGGTATGAGGCTGTCTTCAGTGTAATATCATGGTGTATAACAGGGGTGTCCGCAGGGTGTGGTCAATAAAGTCAATAGGGTGGCCACAACTGTACAAAAACACATACAAAATGACTGGAGCTTTGACTGCCCTCTTGTTGTTGTTTTTTAATCACATCCTGCCAACCCCCCTGGCATGCAACCTTTTTGGAACCAAGGACACCTGTGACCTTGAGTGACATTTTAGGAGACATATCCCCCCTGCCAAAAAAACACCAACAACCCCAAAACAAAGGTTGGGTCAGGATGTCAGCTAAATTTGATTTAATGTAAATTTAGTTAAAGTGCAGTAATTGCTCCCTATAAATTTTATTTTTTCTTTTTCTTTTATTAATTTCATTTCATTTATAGCCTGACTCTCCTCCAGGAGTTCAAGATGGCTTGTGTGGTGATCTCAGTCTATTATATTCTCATTGTTGTATGAGGCAGGTAGGACCAACAGTGTGTGTCTGGGGCAAAGGTAGGCTGACCACACGTCCCATTTTGAACGGGACAGTCCCTTTTTTTTAGCATTTTTCAACCGTCCGGTCGTTTTGATAAAAATCTCAATTTTGTCCCGTTGTTTAAACCTGGCAGGAATGGCGCGGAAAGAGGATCCGAGTTGGAGTTGCCGATTGGAAGCAGCCCAGAAGAGGAAGCGCTCCCGCCTATCAGCGCGCAGCAAAGGAGGGCGGAGAGGCAGGCGGGGTTTGCAGGCGGGAGCCAATCGCTTGGATCAGGGGGCGGGGACCCCTGTCTTTTTCATGAATACAGAATATTACATAAGACCCCGTCTTGTTTTGCCATCCCAATGTCCCATTTTTGTCTCAGCCTCAGCAAAGGTGGACTTGAATCTGGATCTCCTCGGTCCTAGCCAAGCACCTTAATATCAATGCAACTTGTATTTATTAACTTCCCTCTTCTGTCCTATAAAGATTAAATTTGGCAACCACTTTGAGAGGAATTGTGGGAGTTGTACCCCCAAAGACTTTAGGGCTAAAGACCATGCATTCCTAAAATAAGAAAATATGAATCCTTGTCAATGCAAACATGATTCAAAGGTTATCTCCAAAGTTAGAATATTAATTACAAAGATAGAAACACAAAAATAATTAAACGTAAAGTATGTTACTCCAGCAAAGGAGATCGTTACCTTGTCGTGGTGCTGGAGCTTGAGCACCTCAAAGAAACCATGAGCTAAACCGTGAAGGGACACCCAAGACGGGAAGGTCGTGGCAGAGAGGTCAGACTAAATACGATCCCTGGGGAAGGTAATGGCAACCCACCCCAGTATTCTTGCCATGAAAACTAAATGGATCAGTACAACCAAAGATATGTCGGTATACCATCGGAAGATGGGACTCCCAGGTCGGAAGATGGTCAAAATGCTACTGGGGAGGAACAGAGGATACGTTCAACTAGCCCCAGATGTGATGACGCAGCTAGCTCAAAGCCGAAAGGACGGCTAGCGGCCGACGGTGCTGGTGGTGAACGACGAATCCGATGTTCTAAAGATCAACACACCATAGGAACCTGGAATGTCAGATCTATGAGCCAGGGCAAATTGGATGTGGTTATTGGTGAGATGTCAAGATTAAATATAGACATTTTAGGTGTCAGTGAACTGAAATGGACTGGGATGGGCCACTTCACATCAGATGACCACCAGATCTACTACTGTGGACAAGAGGACCACAGAAGAAATGGAGTAGCCTTCATAATTAATAATAAAGTGGCTAAAGCAGTGCTTGGATACAATCCAAAAAACGATAGAATGATCTCAATTCGAATTCAGGGTAAGCCATTTAACATCACAGTGATCCAAATATACGCCCCAACCACAGATGCTGAAGAAGCAGAAGTAGATCAGTTCTATGAGGATCTGCAGCACCTACTAGATAATACACCAAAAAGAGATGTTATTTTCATTACAGGAGACTGGAATGCTAAGGTGGGTAGTCAGACGACACCTGGAATTACAGGCAAGCATGATCTGGGAGAACAAAATGAAGCAGGACATAGGCTGATAGAATTTTGCCAAGACAACTCACTGTGCATAACAAACACTCTCTTCCAACAACCTAAAAGACGACTTTATACATGGACTTCACCAGATGGTCGACACCGAAATCAGATTGACTACATCCTTTGCAGCCAAAGGTGGCGGACATCTATACAGTCGGTAAAAACAAGACCTGGAGCTGACTGTAGTTCAGATCACGAACTTCTTATTGCAAAATTTAGAATCAGACTAAAGAGAATAGGGAAGACCCACAGATCAGTTAGATATGAGCTCACTAATATTCCTAAGGAATATGCAGTGGAGGTGAAGAATAGATTTAAGGGACTAGATTTAGTAGATAGGGTCCCAGAAGAACTATGGACAGAAGTTCGCAACATTGTTCAGGAGGCGGCAACAAAAAACGTCCCAAAGAAAAAGAAAACCAAGAATGCAAGATGGCTGTCTGCTGAAACACTGGAAGTAGCCCAAGAAAGAAGGAAAGCAAAAGGCAATAGTGATAAGGGGAGATATGCCCAATTAAATGCAAAATTCCAGAGGTTAGCCAGAAGAGATAAGGAATTATTTTTAAACAAGCAATGTGCGGAAGTGGAAGAAGACAATAGGATAGGAAGGACAAGAGACCTCTTCCAGAAAATTAGAAACATTGGAGGTAAATTCCAGGCAAAAATGGGTATGATCAAAAACAAAGATGGTAAGGACCTAACAGAAGCAGAAGAGATCAAGAAAAGGTGGCAAGAATATACGGAAGATCTGTATAGGAAGGATAATAATATTGGAGATAGCTTTGATGGTGTGGTCAGTGAGTTAGAGCCAGACATCCTGAAGAGTGAGGTTGAATGGGCCTTAAGAAGCATTGCTAATAACAAGGCAGCAGGAGACGACGGTATCCCAGCTGAACTGTTTAAAATCTTGCAAGATGATGCTGTCAAGGTGATGCATGCCATATGCCAGCAAATTTGGAAAACACAAGAATGGCCATCAGATTGGAAAAAATCAACTTATATCCCCATACCAAAAAAGGGAAGCACTAAAGAATGTTCAAACTATCGAACAGTGGCACTTATTTCACATGCCAGTAAGGTAATGCTCAAGATCTTGCAAGGTAGACTCCAGCAATTCATGGAGCAAGAATTGCCAGATGTACAAGCTGGGTTTAGAAAAGGCAGAGGAACTAGAGACCAAATTGCCAATATCCGCTGGATAATGGAGAAAGCCAGGGAATTTCAGAAAAACATCTATTTCTGTTTTATTGACTATTCTAAAGCCTTTGACTGTGTGGATCATAACAAATTGTGGCAAGTTCTTGGTGGTATGGGGATACCAAGTCATCTTGTCTGCCTCCTGAGGAATCTGTATAACGACCAAGTAGCAACGGTAAGAACAGAGCACGGAACAACGGACTGGTTTAAGATTGGGAAAGGAGTACGGCAGGGCTGTATACTCTCACCCTACCTATTCAACCTGTACGCAGAACACATCATGCGACATGCTGGGCTTGAGGAATCCAAGGCTGGAGTTAAAATCGCTGGAAGAAACATTAACAATCTCAGATATGCAGATGATACCACTTTGATGGCTGAAAGCGAGGAGGAATTGAGGAGCCTTATGACGAAGGTGAAAGAAGAAAGTGCAAAAGCTGGGTTGCAGTTAAACCTCAAAAAAACCAAGATTATGGCAACGAGCTTGATTGATGACTGGCAAATAGAGGGAGAAAAAGTGGAGGCAGTGACAGACTTTGTATTTCTAGGCGCAAAGATTACTGCAGACGCTGACTGCAGCCAGGAAATCAGAAGACGTCTACTTCTTGGGAGGAGAGCAATGGCAAATCTTGATAAAATAGTTAAGAGCAGAGACATCACACTGACAACAAAGGTCCGCATAGTTAAAGCAATGGTATTCCCTGTAGTAACCTATGGCTGTGAGAGCTGGACCATAAGGAAGGCTGAGCGAAGGAAGATAGATGCTTTTGAACTGTGGTGTTGGAGGAAAATTCTGAGAGTGCCTTGGACTGCAAGAAGATCAAACCAGTCCATACTCCAGGAAATAAAGCCAGACTGCTCACTTGAGGGAATGATATTAAAGGCAAAACTCAAGTACTTTGGCCACATAATGAGAAGACAGGTTACCTTGGAGAAGAAGCTGATGCTAGGGAAAGTGGAAGGCAAAAGGAAGAGGGGCCGACCAAGGGCAAGATGGATGGAAGATATTCTGGAGGTGACAGACTCAACCATTGGGGAGCTGGGGATGGTGACGGCCGACAGAAAGCTCTGGCGTGGACTGGTCCATGAAGTCACGAAGAGTCGGAAACGACTGAACGAATAAACAACAACAAAGTATGTTATGTCTGTAGAAATTAAGATTAAAGAAATACCAAGTTTTTTCCGAGTTTTTATGGTTTGTAGCTGGATTTTTACAGGAAGATTTCAGTGGCAATCACTGTAACTACAGGTACTGACTTATATTTGTTTTCTGTCTGGGATGATAGCATATGATTTAAATCTAAATAAGTAAGTACCCTTTCAGACATCTGTTGGGCAACTTATACAGCCGGACAAAAGCATCAAAGTGGTTCCTACAGGACAGAAACAGTCTTTACAATTCAGAAAGTAACAAACTTTAGCTAAAGAAGGAAGGAATGTTTTGTAAAATGTGAGCTTATTTTATTTTAAGAGAGTTGGCACCCTCAATTCTAAAGAAAAGTAGTTCTATTGCCACCAATTACATTAGAGGTAATTTACTTGTCAGCCCTGAAAACTGGTGTGACAACCCATTGCTGTAAAGCTCTCATTAGCCTTTGAAGAACTGAGTAACATGTTGTGGACACTGGAATCAGACAGCAGGGACAGAATTTGCTTTTTGAAACAATAAAATCCATAAGGCCAACCCCCGCCTTTGGATTTCGGGCAATTTTAGATGAGTTATGTCTTCCTCCTTGATTAAGTGTCATCACAATAGTGTTGATGACTAGCAACCACCTGGTTAGATTCTCTGCCAAATGATCTGTCCAATTTGGCCTTATAAGTCCCTCAGTGGTATATTCTGGGTGACCTTGGGCCAGTCCCTGTCTCTCAGCCCTAGGAAGGAGCCAATGGGAAACCAGGAGACTGAGAGTTCTAGTCCCACCTTAGGCATGAAAGCCGGCTGGGTGACCTTGGGCCAGTCACTCTCTCTCAGCCCTAGGAAGGAGCCAATGGCAAACCAGGAGACTGAGAGTTCTAGTCCCGCCTTAGGCATGAAAGCCTGCAGGGTGACCTTGGGCCAGTCACTCTCTCTCAGCCCTAGGAAGGAGCCAATGGGAAACCAGGAGCCTGAGAGTTCTAGTCCCGCCTTAGGCATGAAAGCTGGCTGGGTGACCTTGGGCCAGTCACTCTCTCTCAGCCCTAGGAAGGAGCCAATGGGAAACCAGGAGACTTGAGAGTTCTAGTCCCACCTTAGGCGTGAAAGCCAGCTGGGTGACCTTGGGCCAGTCACTCTCTCTCAGCCCAACTCACCTCACAGGATTGTTGTTGTGGGGAAAACAGGAGGAGGAAGGAGTATTTGGTATGTTCACCGCCTTGAGGTCTTTATAAAAATAATAAAGGCGGGATAGAAAATAAATAAATAAATAAATAAATAAATAAATAAATATTCATTGCTGTCCAATGGAATCTGTCCACTTGCCACTGATGGTCTTCTTCCTCTTCTTCCTTCAAATGTTACAAGCATTATGGACTTCTCAAGGCAACCAGGTCTCTGAATGATGTGTCCAAAATATTATATTTGAAGCCTGGTCAATAGTGCTTCAAGTGAGAATTCCAGCTTGATTTATTCTATTTTCCATTTGTTTGTTTTCCAGGCTGTCCACAGTATCTTCTCCAGCACCAAAGTACAAATATCCCAATACTCTTTTCTGTCCTACTCTTCTAAGTCCACGTTTTGCCCCAATATCTTCCTTGCAGCTTTCCCATCTGGCTATAGGGAGGGATGATGGGTTGGCCCTTATGGTACAGTGACCATACATCCTTTATTATAAAGGACAGTCTTTTATTTCAGAAAGATGTCCTTTAGATTTATTTTTCAAAAACTCACTTTTGTCCTTTATTTTGGTCATTTAACTTTTACCATACAAATAGTACCACTTAATGCAGTCTTTCACATTCATGTGAAAAATATGGAAATAGGATTGTCTTTTTGAAATAAATTTACATGCACTGTTTGATTTTAGATATTTTATTAGAATATGCGTTTTTGTAAAGTTTTTATTTTTATTTATTTAATTTAATTTATATCCCACCTTTATTATTTTTATAAATAACTCAAGGCGGCAAACATACCTAATACTCCTTCCTCCTCCTATTTTCCCCACAACAACAACCCTGTGAGGTGAGCTGGGCTGAGAGACAGGGACTGGCCCAAGGTCACCCAGCCGGCTTTCATGCCTAAGGCGGGACTAGAACTCTCAGTCTCCTGGTTTCTAGCCCATTGCCTTAACCACTAGACCAAACTGGCTCTCTTGGTTTTGCTTTTGAATTTTCCTTTGTAAAGCAAAGTTATAAACGCAAACAAATTTTTTTTTATCCTGATGAATCTCTTTCAATTTTGCCCCTTTTTCAGGTTTGTCCTTTATTTTTTTCCCAAGAAAATAGGGTCACTGTACCTTATGGCAATCTGGTTGAATCGTGCTGCAAACTCACCTCTTCAGTAAATAAGTTCTATATCTGGGTATTTTGTTTTGGGGATGCAGACTCTATCCTTGACATTACATGGCCAAGAATCCAACCCAGGGAAATGGGGGATTGTGTGCAGTATGAGGGGCCTTTGTGATATAGATTTTTCACCATCTGCTGTAATGGCAATCAGTTCACCAGGTACTAATATAGCTAGGATAAGAAATACATGCCTCCCCTAAAGATATTTTAAAGAGAAAAGCAATCAGCAATCCTCTCGGAAGTGCTCTGCTCAATGGTAAGAATCCATCCACTTGTAAGGTATGGGCAGGAATGATAAATGGCAACAATATTTTCCACTATACAGATAAGCACCTACACCTACAGTTCAAGAAAAAGCAACTCTACAAAGAAAAAAAGAAAGAAAGCACGGAGTCGCTTGCAATGATTCCGTGCAAGTGGATTTCACTGCCTACGATCGTAGCCTGGAATGATCTTTGTCCATGACACGTCAGGCTCTTGGCAGCAGCCTTTGCTATCATCTGTTCTAAGATATTTGCCATAGACTGAGCTGGGACCTTCTGCATGCAACACACAGGTTCTACCACTGCGATGTTGTCCTTCTACAGGTACAAAACAATTGTCTATTAAAGGAACTAAGCAAAACCAAGGTCTCCTGCCTTGTGATACATATATTCCCAAGAGAAAAACACAGCCATAATTAGAGTAAAGAGCACACTGTAAAGTCAGCTATTTTTGGAAAGGCACATAAACTTCCAAACTGCCTTGAGGTCAGGAGCAAACGGTTCTTATCATTTCTAGGAAAAGTCAATTATGCAAATCTTAGATTATTTTAACGGACAGCCAATTAGGAAATCACATCCTTTCCAACTCCTCCATATGGATGAACAGAATGTTAACTAACTGGCCTTGATAGGCAACCCTAAAGTCACTTTCCCATCACAGTGTTTTAAACAAAAAAAGTTGCTTTTTAAAAAGGTACTAAATCAATGTCAAAATGAATAAGCATAGTAGTGTATTTTTAAAATAAAAAGTTGGCAAGAACCACGGGGAGAAGCTGAAACGTTTGCAAGAAAACAAGGCTCAGAGAGCACCAAGGACTCCACAGAAGTTGAAAGTCCATACTGAAGGTACTGTGGATATACGTATCCATAGAACAATAAGGGACAAGTAAAACTCATCCAAAAATGCAGAATTATTTTTAAACTGTTTCATTCACACATTCAAGCAAATGATCCCTTGGCACCAGCTTCTTGGGCAGGGTTGATAAGGGGGCAGCTTAGATAAGCCTATCCCATCAGCTAAGTTAAGCTATCACATACACATATCAACTAGCAGGGCAATTGTTTTCTGAAAAGAAAAATGTGCAATAGCGTTTGGAAAGCCACTTGCAATCAGCTCAGATAATTTTAACTCCGCCAGAGGGAGATACAAATAAGCAAGATAGCACCACTGATAGTTCTCGAAACTCAAGTTTGGATAAGCAAATGGAATAATTGAGAGAGTCCTCTAAAAACTATCCATTTTGGAAAAGGAAAAGGAAGTTCAAAGACCAGGAGTGCCTAAAACTTATTTATAGAGACTAGAGCTGGTCATGTGTCTGAGCAGTTCGGTCCCCAGATCCCCTCTTTATCCTCTTCTGGAGCATAGTAGATCTGTTTAGTAAAATTACATTCCTGCCCGCTTCTTAACTGGCAAAAAATAATAGCCCAGACACAGAACCCACAAGTCAGCAGATCTGGCTTGCTTCCTGCAGTAGCTAAATACGTTAGGAATGTTCCTTCCACATGGCCCATTGGCAGCCCAGCTGCCAATATATAACCCAGAGCTTTCCAAACTGTGTGTCGGGACACATTAGTGTGTCGGCTGCAGTGTCTGGGTGTGTCGCGGCTGCTGCTGCCTCTGAGCCCTGCCAGGATTCCACGCAGGTCCTAGTGCCTGCCTTGTGCCTGGCTGCCTCCAAACCAGCTGTGATTCCGCGCAGGTCCTAGTGCCTGCCTTGTGCCCTGCTGTAAGAGTGTGTCGTGAAATGATGCATGTCTAAAAAGTGTGTCACCAACATGAAAAGTTTGGAAAGCTCTGATATAACCTATCCATGCTTCTAGCGGTAAAGAATTAATAGAAATAAAGAGCAGAGGATTATCAAGACAAAAGAACAGGGGGCTTACTTCAGTGTAGGAGAGCCAGGGATCCAAGAGAAGCCAAATGGAGAAAAAGACTGGAAACTTAAACAATAATACACTTTTCTACAAGTATGGCGGAAGAAAAGGCTTACACCCCTGCTATTCCCAATTAAAAACGTCAGAAGGAAGATAAGCTGGATGAGTCTTGCCTCAGAGACCCACCGCGTAAGGGGAAAACCATCTCAGTCCTTACAAGTGACATGTTGAAGGAGCTGCTCTGCAAAACCAGATGTTGGGGCCCTGCTGTAACTCTGCTTCAGAAGGAAAGTGCCCAGCTGTCCCACAACTTTGGTTTTACAGTGGGAGGTGCTGACTCCCAACCTGTGGACTGCAGAGAGTAAATGAGGTAGAGGTCAGTGAATCCATTGGGAATGGCTCGTAAACCCAATGAGTTGAGGTTGGTTGGACTCTGAGAAAATGTAGAGTTGTTGCTAGGCACAGAGCACTGTCTTGGATTAGATGGATGAAGGTGTAACACATTATTTTTTGTTCTTCCTGTGGGTTCTGAGCGGCTTGCAAAACCCCAAACTGAGTTATCAAACTCTGGGTGGGGACTCCCCAGGGTGTCATGAGCCACTAAGGGTGGTGGGTCACAAAGTTTTTTTTTTTTAAAGAACACATTAGGGTTACAGAGGCAAAGAAGGAGCACTGTTAATATTTGCTTTGGCTTTGCCTGAACAAGCTCACAGCAAAGGCTCGGAGTGACTTTCAGGAATGATCCTGCTTTGCTTCCAGATATTTATTAAAGTGGGTATTTTAATAGGTGATAGTAAGCGGTTAAGCAAGTGGAGTAACAGAATTGGGCCATGGTGCCTCAAGTGATGCCTGACATTCGAGACTATACAGACCTCCTGACCAATTAGCAGGATACTAATTGTACAATCAGCATATTGCCTTTAATTAATAGTTCTACTGTCACAGGATAAAGTATGGTTACTGCTATGCATAAGCCAGCAAGTGTATCATTAAATACAGCTGTGGGAATCATGATTTTAAAATAATGTTTTGAAAACAAGATAGAAGGAACTTAGCATTTCAACAAGAGCACAGTACAAATTTTCAATTTGGTTACTCCAAATCCTTTCCTTCATTAGTCCTGATTTCTGTATTGCATTCTTGCAAATGAGTTATTTATTAAAATACTTATTTATTATTTATTTGTATAACTGCCCATCTCAACAAGTGACTCTGGGCAGTGAATACTATTTTCCCAGAAGAAATCACATACCACATGCAACGTACATCATACAAATTCTCCTCTTTATGAGTCCTTCCAACACAGAATCAGCAAGCTAAAATCAAACACACAAGACACTGAAATTTGCATAATGAATCTGCGTTTGTCAAATAAGTTGATGGAAGTCAAAGAAACTACAAGAAATAGCTACAGTAGATGTAAGCTGACCTGCATGACTATATCATGGATATAGACAAATGAGAATGCAGTCTCCTGACCAAAACTTATGCCAGCACTGTTGAAGAAGCGTTATCTAGGAAGCCACTTGTCTGAAAGAAAAGAAAGAAGAGCTACCCATTTTAGGTGCAACTTAAAATATTCAGAAATTGTCTGAATTTATGACAGGATGGTAAATTCCCAGCATGTGGTGACAACTTCCGAAGGAATTTCTACAACCTGAGCAAATGTATCTCTCAAAAGCTTCAAATTAAAATAAAAAAAATATGGAGAGGCATGAAGCAAGAAACTACATATTGATTGATTGTGTGTCATCAAGCAAACACATAGATAGGTCTTCTCCAGGATGATCAGTCCCCAATCTTCAGAGCCTTTCAGGTCTTCCAACAGTGTAATTGAATCACATTGAAGGCACATCACAGCATCTGAATCTCTTTTCCAAGGCCTTTATTGCTAGACTACCAAGTCCTAGTCTGTGGTATCTTTCTTGATTGCTAGTTCCTTTACTGTTGATACCGCTGTCAATTCTAAAAGGCAGAAACTATCCATCACTTCAATGTACTGTCAATTCATTTCTAATTCCTATTTTTCATTGTGCCCCTTTATTTTCATTACTAGAGCTTCCAGATCATTTGCATTTTCTGCTATCAGAGTAATGTCACCAGCATAGCGCATGTTATTGACGTTTCTTCCTCTAGTTTTGAAACCACACTCATCTTCTTCCAATCCAACCTCTATCAATATATATTTAGCATATAGTCTCAATAAATAAGGAGAGAGTATTCAGCCTCGTCTCATTCCTTTGCCAGTGTGCAGCCAGTTTATTTTGCCATGTTCCATCTGAACTGGCTTCTTTTCGAATGAAGACAATAAAATGTTCTGGGATTCCCATTTTCTTAAGGATGTTCCACAGTTTGACATGGTTGACGCAATCAAAGGCCATCAACATATAAACAATGAAGGAATTTGAAGTGGCTGTTATTACCAGGGGAAAAATTCTTTCTTATGGTGAAAAAGATAAAAATGACTCTGGGAATTATTAGGTAATGATATATCCACACTAATTATAATGAGTATTGTGTATAATTCCAGTCACTCTGTCACCCCCCCCCAAAAAAGGGAATGTCATGGCATTGAAAAACTACAGAAAAAAACACTTAAATTTATGTACTTATTTAATCGATTTATATAACTGCCCATCTCACATACATGACTCTAAGCCATAGCTTTCCAAACTGTGTGTCGCGACAAAACCCAGAACTGCTGATGGCACGTCGCCGCTGCCCTTGCGGCGGCGCACAGCGATGGTGGTGGTGTGTGCGGTGAAAGCAGCGGCGCGCCATCAGCGCTTCTGAGTCTTAGCACAAAACACAAGGCCGCTGCCGCCAGTGTGTCGCCAACAGCGGGACTTTGGAAAGCACTGCTGTAAGCAGCTTGCAATTAAAAAAAATAAAATACATACAATATAAAAAATAAAAACACATAGCAGCCAAGCACCAAAACAACCATTAACATAGCCAGGAGATGGGCTCTGTCCCACAGAATGGGAGATAATGAGAAAGATATGAGGAAGATAATGAGGAAGGTAAGATACTTTATGTATCAGGAAATTTATTGCATTTCGTCGTTGTGTACGAGATGGGTGGCAGAGAAAACTGATAGATAAATAAATTTATATTTTGCTTTATTCAAAATAATTCAAAGCAATGAACATGTCTCTCCATGTAGTCTTCAAATTTTCCTAAAGCATGTTGGGATGAGAGACTGCGCCAAGATCACATAATGAGTTGCAGAGAAAAAATGGAATTTTGAAGCAAAGTCTTCTCAATCATGTCATGTCATGCATGTGTCATGTAGCCACATGACCGTGGAAGCGTCTTCGGACAACGCTGGCTCTTCGGCTAACAAACGGAGATGAGCACTGGCCCCTAGAGTCGGACACGACTGCACAAATGTGCGGGGGGTACCTTTACCTTTTTACCTTCTCAATCTAAATCCTCAAACCCAAACCATGGGTGTGAAATTTGGGGGGTGGGGGAGAAGCCATAAAGAACATAGTCAGGGAGATAATATTTTTATTTATTTATTTATTTTCTATCCCGCCTTTATTATTATTTTTTCATAAATAACTCAAGGCGCTGATCGGTAGGGCCACTTTTTGACCTTTTGGGGGATTTTAAGGAGCAAAGTGGATACCTTAAGTTCACTTTTATTTATTTTTTTAATTTTTATCCCTTTATTATTTTTATAAATAACTCAAGGTGGCAAACATACCTAATACTCCTTCCTCCTCCTATTTTCCCCACAACAACAACCCTGTGAGGTGAGTTGGGCTGAGAGAAAGTGACTGGCCCAAGGTCACCCAGCTGGCTTTCATGCCTAAAGCGGGACTAGAACTCTCAGTCTCCTGGTTTGCCATTGGCTCCTTCCTAGGGCTGAGAGACAGGGACTGGCCCAAGGTCACCCAGCCGGCTTTCGTGCCTAAGGCGGGACTAGAACTCTCAGTCTCCTGGTTTGCCATTGGCTCCTTCCTAGGGCTGAGAGAGAGTGACTGGCCCAAGGTCACCCAGCCGGCTTTCATGACTAAGGCGGGACTAGAGCTCTCAGGCTCCTGGTTTGCCATTGGCTCCTTCCTAGGGCTGAGAGACAGGGACTGGCCCAAGGTCACCCAGCCGGCTGTCGTGCCTAAGGCGGGACTAGAACTCTCAGTCTTCTGGTTTGCCATTGGCTCCTTCCTAGGGCTGAGAGAAAGTGACTGGCCCAAGGTCACCCAGCTGCTTTCATGCCTAAGGCGGGACTAGAACTCTCAGTCTTCTGGTTTGCCATTGGCTCCTTCCTAGGGCTGAGAGAAAGTAACTGGCCCAAGGTCACCCAGCCGGCTTTCATGCCTAAGGCGGGACTAGAACTCTCAATCTCCTGGTTTGCCATTGGCTCCTTCCTAGGGCTGAGAGAGAGTGACTGGCCCAAGGTCACCTAGCCGGCTTTCGTGCCTAAGGCGGGACTAGAACCCTCAGTCTCCTGGTTTGCCATTGGCTCCTTCCTAGGGCTGAGAGACAGGGACTGGCCCAAGGTCACCCAGCCGGCTTTCGTGCCTAAGGCGGGACTAGAACTCTCAGTCTCCTGGTTTCTAGCCCAGCACCTTAACCACTAGACCAAACTGGCTTGTCTCTTATTTCAGCAAGGAGAGGAACTGTGCTGCTCATTATTGGCATCTTTGCTGCCAAAGTTTAGTAGCTTGATCTGAGGGTGCTCTGAGGCTGCTGGGGACTTTATATGGCTCATGGTTGTCCACCCTAATCTAACCACTATACTACACCGGCTTTTAGGAAGGTTTAAGGCTTTAGGGCTTTTCAGAAAAAGATATGATAGACATCCACAACATTATGAATGGCCTAGATTGGATAGAAAATTATTTTGCTCATTCTCATAATATTTGAACTTGAAGTTCTCTTGGAAATTGAACAGCAACAGACAGGAGATATTTCATATAGTAAATAGGTAAGTAATGGAATTTACTGCTGGGAAGTGTGGGCATGACTCCTTTTCAGACATCTTTAAATATATCCAAAGTAACAAATATATGTCTGTCAAAATATATTAACCATGATACTAATGGCCAGATACTGACAGGGGTCTAGTGCCTTCCTGCCCAATAGTTTCTACTGGAAATATTATGGACACCGAAGTTTTAAGGCAGTTCAGCCGAAAGAATCCCTGTCTGCCACCTCTTCTACTCTGAATGGGCTACTTGCAAATCCCAGCATATACATCTATTTAAAACAAAAGTCAGCTTCACCCAATACATCATGGGAGGCACTTGATGTCCATGCCACCATGAAGAATGCAGCTTTAATGCTGCTGCACAGGGATAGGACAAACCATGAGAACCACGGTCAGCCAGAAGATCATAGCACTTCAACCCACCTTCCTTCGGCCCCATTATTAGAGAGAAGATCCTCTGTGTAATACAAGGGTGAAATTTTCCAAATTCATTTTAGGTTTGGAAGGGTGAAGGAGCAGGAGAAACAAACCCTTCTATTAAAGGTCTCTTGGACAGCAGCACAGTCAGAGATTCCAGGGCCCGCTGTGGCTGGTTACCTAGCAGCCACCTCCGTAGTTGGTCAAAGTTATTATTTTTTTTACTTCTCTGTGGGACGCCTGATCTCTCCAGTGTTTGCACAAGTAAGCTCCAGTTTTCTGTGTTTGCCTGGCAGCAGGCTTGGCTGTGCGAAGAGACAGAATAGCAACAAGGTTCAGACACTTAAAGCAAGATTCTGGAAAGATTCTCTTTCCTCTTGCTGCAAGATGGTTGATTATGCATCTCGGGCTTCACTCGGGCAGGAGAACAAATATACCCAGGGAACAGGGACAGCATGAGCCAAGAAGCCTGCGGTCCAAATTTCATCTCCGTCCCAGGCTCTCAGCCTCAGTTCCCCCATGTGTACGTATTGACTTAATTTATTTACGGAAACATTGATACACAACATTTCAGCTCTGCAAAGAGTCCCTGAGAAAGTTTGTCAAAGCAGAGTACAATTAAAGGGAGGATTTTTAAAAGAAGCCAGAATAAAGTCAGATAAATAGATCTACTGCTCGCAATGTCAAAGCTACAAAATAATGTGCCCATCTAATTTTCCCCGGGAAGGAGTTCTACAAATTGGAGTTTCTTCCAGAATGCTCCTGTCCTAACTTCCCTGTCAATCATTCCTTGCTTGGCAGGAGGACCACACCTGTGCCTCTTTGAATATGATTAGTATGAAGGTGTTGTTAGAGAAGATGAGGAATTTCATTCATTCCACATTTCAAAGCTTCCCAACCTAACTGTACCTCCTGGATTCATACATGCAGTGAAAGGTATGTATTGCACCCTTCCTCACTTTTTATAAGGCAGTTATTGGATCAGATATGCCTACAAAGTACCTTGCAGAAAAATTGCATGCAA
The DNA here is from genome assembly GCA_023362775.1 of Charina bottae. Taxonomy (NCBI): domain Eukaryota; kingdom Metazoa; phylum Chordata; class Lepidosauria; order Squamata; family Charinaidae; genus Charina; species Charina bottae. Next base: position 18,250,370 of record JALMGJ010000014.1, on the reverse strand, counting down.
AAATGTGTGTTCTATGAAAATGTAACTACAAATATATTTTCTAAGAAGGAATGCATACAGTTTAAATGCTAAATCCCCCATTACATTTTTGTAGTTGCAGAAAATGGGTGAGAATACATGCCAAACTGAAAACAAATCAATCTGCCCATACATACACAAAGTACACTGAGTGCTCTAAAGCAGGGGTCCCCAACTCCCGGGCTGCGGACCGATCCCGGTCCGTGGCCTGTTAGGAACCGGGCCGCCATGCCGGTCTCTGAACCCCTCCCCCCAGTCCGTGCGATTGGCTCCCGCCTGCAAACCCCGCCCCCTGGCCCACGTGATTGGCTCCTGCCTGCAAACCCCGCCCCCTGGCCCACGCGAATGGCTCCCGCCTGCAAACCCCGCCCCCCCTGGTCCGTGGAAAAACTGTCTTCCATGAAACCGGTCCCTCGTGCCAAAAAGGTTGGGTACCCCTGCTCTAAAGCACTAAATGGTCTGCGGAGATGCCAAGGGAACGTCCGTGCCCGGTTATCTGGGAACAGTTTGATCCTGTTGGGCCTGAGGAAGTGGACAGGATCCTCCGGACTGTAAGGGCCACTACTTGTCATCTTGACCCATGCCCCTCCTGGCTGGTGAAAGCAGCCAGTGAGGTGACATGTGGCTGGGTCCATGCGATGGTTATTACATCCTTGGGAGAGGGAGTGTTCCTGGCGGCTTTTAAGGAGGCGCTGGTGCACCCCCTCAAGAAGCCATCGCTGGACCCTATAGTGTTAGACAATTTTCGTCCTGTCTCCCACCTCCCCTTTTTGGGGAAGGTGGTTGAGAAAGTGGTGGCATTACAGCTCCAGAGGATTCTGGATGATACGGATTATCTAGACCCCTTCCAGTCAGGATTCAGGCCTGGATATGGGGTAGAAACTGCATTGGTCGCACTTACTGATGATCTCTGGCGGGCGCAGGATGGAGGCAGTGCATCCATCCTGGCTCTTCTTGACCTCTCAGCGGCTTTCAATACCATCGACCATGGTATCCTTTTGGGATGGCTTAGGGGGTTGGGGGTGGGCGGCGTGGTTTTATGCTGGTTCACCTCCTTCCTCCAAGGCCGATCCCAATCGGTGGTAATAGGAGATGAGAGGTCCGACCCTTGGCCCCTACTTTGTGGGGTGCCGCAGGGTTTGGTTCTCTCCCCTCTCCTGTTTAATATCTACATGAAACCGCTGGGTGAGATCATCCGCCAACACGGGATGAGGTATCATCAATATGCTGATGATACTCAACTATATATCTCCATCCCGGGTGAGCTAAGTGATGCAGTGGCTTCCTTTTCTCAGTGTCTGAAGGCTGTGGGGGCCTGGATGGGGAACAACAGGCTTCAGCTGAACCCTGGTAAGACGGAGTGGCTGTGGATTGATGGTGCCTCAAGATCCAGGGAGTTGTCATCTTTAGATCTGGACGGGATGGCACTACCCCGTGCAGACACAGTGCGGAACCTGGGTGTCCTTCTGGACTCACGACTCCTGCTTGAAGAGCAGGTGGCAGTCGTGGCCAGAAGGGCATTTGTACAACTTCGAGTTGTGTGCCAGCTACGCCCATTCCTGGACCGAGACGCCCTCCGTACAGTCACTCATGCCCTGGTCATCTCCCATATAGACTATTGCAATGCACTCTACATGGGGCTACCCTTGAAGAGTATCCGGAAGCTTCAACTGGTCCAGAATGCGGCTGCGCACACAGTTATGGGTGCCCCAAGATCGGCACATGTGACACCTCTGCTGCGCGAGCTGCATTGGTTACCAGTTTGCTTCCGGGTCCAATTCAAGGTGTTGGTTGTTACCTTTAAAGCCCTACATGGCATGGGACCAGGTTACCTAAAGGACCGCCTCATCCCCAGAGCATCGACCCGCCCCACCCGGTTATGCAGAGAGGGCTTGCTACGGACCCCGTCTACAAGAGAATTCCATCTGACGGGGTCCAGGAGGCGGGCCTTCTCGGCAGTGGCACCCGCCCTCTGGAATATTCTGCCCCTGGAGGTGAGGCAAGCCCCCACACTTATGACCTTCCGGAAACAACTGAAGACCTGGCTCTGCCACCTCGCTTGGGATGGGGGGAGCAATAGCTCCTCTTGGGGTTGGCTTGCTCCGTAGAGTTCTTTTAAACTTAACATCAGAGCCTCTTGGGTCTTATATATTTAATTAATTTATATAGAGATACAGTATATTATGTATTGTATTTTATAAGTTTTTATATGTTTTAATTGCTGGCTTTGTGTAAACCGCCCAGAGTCCCCTCTGGAAATGGGGGGAGATGGGCGGTGATATAAGTTAGAAATATAAATATATATATATATATATATATATATATATATATATATATAAATAAATAAATATTAGCTGTTTAGTAATACTGTATTATGGATTGCTCGTGGTGCTTACAAACACCAGGACTTTATGAGCGTGCTTGGTGCATAAAGAAAAATTCTATCATGGAAGGTACTTCAAATTTTAGACAAAGATGGTTTAGAGAGGATTCTTATATTCACTGTGCTAATCACAATGTTCAGTTGGGACAGCAGGATCTTTGCAGATGTACTTATATTGTCACTTACTTGTACAATAGCAAAGCTCTGAGCTTCCCCAATAAAAGGCTTATCCTTTGATGTGCTCTGATACCCAGATAAAATTTAAAAATTTAAAGCTAGACAAGCCAATGATTATCAGAATTTCCTCATTTCTCACTACAGGTAGTCCTCACTTAATGACCATTCGTTTAATGATGGTTCAGACTTATGACAGTGCTGGAAAAAACCCAACTTATGACCGGTCCTCACACTTCTGACCATCACAGCGTCCCCCCAGTCACATGATCATGATTTGGGCACTTGGCAACCGGTTCGCATATATGACCATCACAGTGTCACGTGATCGCTATTTTCGACCTTCCCAGCTGGATTCTGTCAAGCAAAATCAATGGGGAACCATGTGATTCGCTTAATAGCCACATGGTTTACTTAATGCCCGTGGTGATTTGCTTAACGGCCACTGCAAAAAAGGTCGCAAAATTGGGTTGGATTCACTTAATGATCGCTTCCCCTAGCAACTGAAACTCTGGTCCCAATTGTGGTCATTAAGCAAGGACTACCTATATTAGAGATTTGGAGATAACTGCAGCATTTATGACCTTTCCATATACATATCAAGGCTGTATAAAACATGGTTTTAAATAGGGGACAAAGGAAGAATCTCATAAACCAAACAAATTCTAGTGGGTCAAGGGTGAAAGACCTGCTATAATAAATGCCTTAAGAAAGATTTCAGTCTCTGAATTCTCAGCTTACAACCCAGTTTATTCTCTTTTACATTTAATTATGTATGTCATTTACATGGTTGATGGCCTGCTGTGCTGTTGACATGACTAATTCAGCTTCTGACATTTATTAACCCATTTTTAATGTTAATCTTGAATACATGTCACTGAAAAAGATATGGCTTTTTCCAAAACTGCCCCAGAAACATTCATTATACAGGAATTAAGGGACAAGTCATTAAACCAAAAAGAGGGTACAGACTTAGAAGTACACAATGCACTGTTCACAGCTTTGTTACAGGATCGATGAAGATTCTGTCATCCAGGTGGAATTGTCTGTAGGTTGAGTCATGGCAACTGGATTTCTTTCTTTTGGTTGAAACGTTTCGCTGCTTGTCCAAGTAGCTTCTTCACTCTGAAGAAGCTATTTGGACAAGTAGCAAAATGTTTCAACCAAAAGAAAGAAATCCAGTTGCCATGACTCAACCTACAGACTTCGTTACAGGATGCTGTGAAGGCCAACAGGAGAACAGGAATCCAGAAATCATTAGATCACTTTGCAGAAGATGGGCCCACAAGGCATTGGGTATTTTAGGCTCCAAGCAACCTCATATTTAGATGATTCTCCAAGCTCTCTCAGAATGAAAAAGTGACCATTTGTAGAGACGAGAACGGGTTGTTTGGAAAATAAAGAACTTTAATACAAGGAACATAATGACAGAGATAAGAACAGCCATTTTTAAAATTCTGCCCAGTTGGCTGTAAATCTGACAGCTTTACAACAAACTGACCAGATGGCAACCGCTGGATCATTCCTTAATTACTCGCTGATTTCCTTCCAAGCATCTGGCATTGGCTGTTCTTAGAAACAGGAAACTGGGTCAGATGGGCCGACTGGATAAATCTGATACAGCAGGGACTGGGCATTTTCTTGAGCACTAACTAGCTGAGAACAATACAAGCTAATGGAATCATCTGCTATTTTCCCCTGGAATTTGCATTTCCTTGTGCCCTGAATGAGAAAATGGCCTTGATTATTGCAGAGGAACAAACCTAACAAAGCAATTATACATTTATTTCTCAACTCATCAAGCTATAGGCTGGCACCTGTCAAGGATGCCCCTTGTCTCCTTTAATTTGGCATTCTTGAACCCTTATCTTCTTTCATTAGACACTCTCAAGACATTAAGAGTTTAGTGGCATTTGATACAGAATATAAATTCTTCTTATAGGCTGATCATACCACATATCACAATAATTATTATAATTATCATAACAATTACGGTATCATGGCCATTTGGATAATTACTAAAGCTTTTTGAAGTTCTACAGCAATATGGTTTATACTCTGGTTACACCATCAATTGGAAAAAGTCTAAGTTGCTGTCTTTGGAATCCACAATATCGATAGACTAATGTAAGAAATTAGGATTTGTGTCTATATAGATTTCATAAAATACTTGGGTTTTTATTTTTCTTGAAACATTTTACAATATATTAAACTAAATGTACAGATGTAATTTCAGTAGATATAACTCAATGGCAAAAATTTCCATTAAGTCTCTGGGGTAAGATTAATGTGTTTAAAATGTGTGTTACATTAACATATATTTAAAGAGGGATTCCAGTGTTAATTCCTATCAGATACTTTAGACCAGTGTTTCTCAACTTTGGCAACTTTAAGATGTGTGGACTTCAACTCTTAGAATTCCCATGCTGGCTGGGGAATTCTGGAAGTTGAAGTCCACACATCTTAAAGTTGCCAAGGTTGAGAAACACTGCTTTAGACAGACAAATTAATGAGAAAAATTTTATGGCAGGCCAAAATCTTTCAAACATCTTTGGTCAGATTGATATTACCCTTATGATGAGGGCAGCTTTAATTTACCAGAATTTTAACTGTACTATTAGACTTCCCTTTTAACATCTATATTTTTCTGGAATGGAAACTTCTTTGAATGTTGTCCTCTTTGGGACTTCTTGGTAGAACAAGTGTCTGACCCCTTTGAAATCAGATTTTAGGGTCCAAGTATATTAAACAGGGATCTTGTGTTTTCATTTGAAAGCTGTTAAACATTAAAAAATTTCCCCCCCGCACATTTGTGCAGTCATGTCCGACTCTAGGGGCTGGTGCTCATCTCTGTTTGTTAGCCGAAGAGCCAGAGTTGTCCTAAGATGCTTCCACGGTCATGTGCCCGGCAAGACACACGCGGGACGCTGTTACCTTCCCACCGGAGTGGTACCTATTTATCTACTTGCATTTGCATGCTTTCGAATTGCTAGGTTGGCAAGAGCTGGGGCTAGTGCGAGAGCTCACTCCACACACAGGGCTAGGGATTCGAACCTCTGAACTTGTGATCTTCCGATCGACAAGCCTGGCGTCTTACCCGCTGAGCCACCACGCCCCTGCTGTTAGACATATTTTCTCCTTAATAGATAAGTGGTTACATTTTGATCCAGATTCACACGAGAAACTGACATACTATAACTTGAAGATAGTGGGGAAGATGTTTTATTGGACCACATGGGCCTAACAAGGGATAAATGCCTTAAATCAGCTGATTTATAATCTTTGTTTTAAAGACGTTGAGAGCTTGCATTTTACCTATAACATTCCCTTGGCAATATATACAATTGAAACATGCACTGAACATTAGTGCCAGATGTTTTCGCAGTCTCAGAGGTACCTGCCGTGCTTAAGAGATGGAACATTGGAAGTGAAACCAACAATTCAATGTTACAAGGAATTAAAACACAGAATGAAAATCAACATCAGTTACATATCTGAACTATGGAACACAGAACTGGAGTAACTCCTCTTGGAAAATCAGTGGGTTCATGCTTTAAGAAATGTAAAACATACTAATTATGACTTACGAATGAAATTAATTATCAGACAATATTACCTGAAAGAATATTGAAAAAAGGCGGGACATTAGATTTTTTTTTGGTTGGCATTATAAGATATTTGAGGGTTCTTTAACATATGATTTGGTCTTGTCCAGCACAGAAATTTGAAATCATACCATATATTACTACAGCTTTAGAAAGAACTATAATAATTAAGAATGTAAATGTGATGTCAAACAACAATCATAAAATAAGGAATTTGTCGTGTTATGAAGAGCTTCAGCTCCACTGAGCCTGGGGAATCAGTAACAAGAAAAAATTTATGAAAAGGGAAAGCAACTTATCCTCATACTGTATATATACCGTATGATTAATACATGACAGAAGAGAAAGCAGATAAATACACACAGTCCACACAATTATATGTAAACTTCTGCAGGGATACAGAATAGTCTCATAACTGGATGTCCAGTTCAGCTAACCAAGCGATCGCTTCCGGTGTTACTCCGTGCAGATCTTCTAAGGAGCCAGGGAACGTCGTTGTGGGCAGTCTTGCACAATGTCTTTAATGGTTTGCATTTTGGCACCACAATCGCAACAAGGAGAATCCTTTCAGCCCCATTGATACAGAGCAGAGGCGCTCCTACCAGTGTCACATCTGATTCTATTCAATTTCGTCCAGACAGCGCGCGGCAGGTTAAAACCGGGAAGTTTGGAAGAGGGATCGCTAATGACCAAGCCACGGGGGACCAACTTGGACCATTCCTCTCTACAAGCATTCTTAGGTTTGAACTGGGTAGATGTTAAGTGTATGGCTGTTTTCCAAGGAGTAAACGTTACCCACATTCCTTAAGCTACACGTGCTCCCTGGGTGGTGCTAAAGGGGGACAATGATCTGATGCAGCCGTGCTGCCCCTCTGGGCCTCACCGCCATGACAATCAGAAGTGAACTTATCCTCATGACATCAAGGAATGAATTCAGAATATTATCTATTTTTGAAAAGTCCTTATGCTGTAAAAATGAGAAGCTGAAGTAATATGCTTCCATATGATCCAGATTTAATGATAAGCTTAAGGACTGAATTAATCCTATATTAATAAAAAGGTAAAAGGTTCCCCCCCCCCATTTGTGCAGTCGTGTCCGCGTCTAGGGGCCGGTGCTCATCTCCGTTTGTTAGCCGAAGAGACAGCGTTGTCCGAAGACGCTTCCGCGGTCCTGTGGCCGGCATGATGCACACAGAACGCTGTTACCTTCCCATCGAAGTGGTACCTATTCATCTACTTGCATTTGCATGCTTTCGAATTGCTAGGTTAGCAAGAGCTGGAGCTAGTGCGGGAGCTCACTCCATCACGCGGGGCTAGGGATTCGAACCTCCAAACTCGAGATCTTTCAGTCGACAAGCCTGGCGTCTTACCCGCTGAGCCACCACGCCCCTTACTATATTAATACTACATGGATAGTCTTTTTTGTTGAGTTTAATCCCTATCAATATATGTAGATTCTTTATCCACTGTAGAACCAGTACTGTATTTTTTTCTGTTAGTATTGTGGTTGGTTTTTATTATTAATTTAAAAACCGGAACACAAACAATTATAACATTTCTTTATTCTTTGGGGAGAAAAAGAAAAGAAAAAGACAAGTGCTTATGCTTGATGTCATGAAAATGCTAATGTCTTGACCTTCCCCAGTTTGGTAGAATGGCAGCTTGGTGATCTTCGGCGGAAAGACATGTCTTGTGGAACTAATTAATGATGGCTCTGCTCTTCTTCTCACTGGCACAGCTTGAAGCGATGCATACACTACATTTGGACTACAAATCCAAAACACTACGCTAAATTTATTGGACCAGGAGCGGAGTGAGCAAGAATCCCTTTTCAAGGGATTATTTAATTCTCAGGTAGAGAGCTGGAGGGGGGAGCCTATTTCTCCTACCTAAATAATTCAGATTTTGAAACTCCCCTGCACTGCATTGAGATCCTGTCAACTACTTTCAAGTGGGAGTAAGAAATAAGGGGTTTGCATAATTGTTTGTATTCCGGTTTTTAAGTTAATAATAAAAATCAACTACAATACTAACAGAAAACAATACAGTACTGGTTCTACAATGGATAAAGAATCTACATATATATATATTTCTTTTATTTTTCTCCCCATTTCTTTATTCTTTGGGTTCCTATCATTTTAGGTATTAAGCTTAAGAGCAAGTATGTCTCTTTTACTCTTTGTAAGCTGCATTGTCAGCAAAAATGTAGGATAGAAATCCTTTCAACACATACATCTAAAAAATCTATCTCACACATACACACACTACATTCCTATGCAGGGATGTGGTCTCAAACGGTCTTATGTAATATGACTGTAACTGTCATAGTTATAAAAATGTAGCACTTTGATCCTGAAGATTTGCCTGTCCACACACACACACAAACACACACACACACAGAAAACTACAGATGGTATTTCTTGGATTTGATCTGCAAGTTCAAACCAACTATAGAAACAAAATTTCAGCCAAAAACCCAAGACAGATTGGGCACTTGTTCAAAGAGTTATAAAGGGGGGGGGGGAGGAAGATAATTATTTGGTAAGGATTTAGGAATCCTTTCACCCCCTTTTTTAAAAACTGATCATTCAGATCTTTGGGGCCAAGGTCATAGTCTGAGTGGAAGGAATAGTTTTGTTTCAGAAGGAGGAGGAGTTAAAGATTTAGATATAAGGCCTGTAGCTTGCCCAATGAAACTGAGAAATATCTAACATTGTCAAAGCCATTATGCAGCTTGGAAATCAAGCTATGTGTGTTTGGCAACAGGTCTCCAATGAAAGTGGGAATAAGCGCTTAATGCCAATAATTGCAAAGTTTAACTGGATTCAGCAGCTGGCCTCCTTTTCTTAGGGCATTACTAAACCTAGCTTCAGATTCATAAGGAACTGCCAGCTGGTGACATCCTCATTCTCAGCTTTCCCTACCATACTTCTCCTTCCCAGCAGAAGACAACTTTTTACACAGTTCAGCATGTGCTTCTTTGGGAGTATCTCCATGAAAACCGAAGACAACCCCAAAACGAAGAGAGGACAAAGTCCAAGATAACAATACACTCTGCCATCATCATTGCCTCCAAGCCACGTGATCCTTCTGCTTTCTGCGTATTCCTTCCTTCCACCTGCTAATTATCTGTATGGATTAGATGTATTTCCACCTATCTCAGGAAAAAACATCATTTGCTCATTCCTGCGTCAGAAGCAAATCTGAAGCATTTCTATACAGCCCCTCGGCAACACAAGATTTTTCGGTGAGGAAAAGCAAAGGATGAAAACCCTCAGGGAACCATAATGGAGTGTTTTTGCTGTGGCTTAGACCACTGTTGTATAAATATGGTATTTCTTTATATTTGAAGAGCCAGCAAAAAGAGAGAGGGAATGAGTGAATGAATGAGGGAGAGATATTTAGCAAAAGTAAAAAGCTTCACATTCTGATATTTGTACTTATAGTAACCATATATGAAATACTAAGAGCTCCATCACATAAATATTTAAAATTCTGTGCATTATCTTGATTTCAGATCAGGCTATGATATTTCCCTGTTTCTATAGTACCCAACGCTTCTATATACTGTTCTACATGGTTTGTGCATTGTACATTTAGCTTACAGTTGTATATTACTGGATACTAAACACCATTTAGTTACATAGGGATCTAAAATGAGCAGCCAAAATGATTCAACCAGAACTAAGCTGGTCTCTGGGAAGGGTAAGAAAAGATCAATATGAAACACTGAAGTTTACTAGGTACAGCTCAAACTTTCAAATATGGCCTCCTCAACACAGCTGCTTTGAAGGACCACAGCTACTCTGATATTCTCCCACCACCATCACTCTTCTAAAGGTAAAGGTAAAGGTTCCCCCCGCACATTTGTGCAGTCGTGTCCAACTCTAGGGGCCGGTGCTCATCTCCGTTTGTTAGCTGAAGAGCTAGCGCTGTCCGAATACGCTTCCGTGGTCATGTGGCCAGCATGACGTACGCGGAATGCTGTTACCTACCCACCAAAGTGGTGCCTATTTATCTACTTGCATTTGCATGCTTTCGAATTGCTAGGCTGGCAAGAGCTGGGGCTAGTGTGGGAGCTCACTCCGTCATGTGGGGCTAGGGATTCGAACCTCCGAACTTGCGATCTTCCGATCGACAAGCCTGGCGTCTTACCCGCTGAGCCGCCACACCCCTTCGCTCATTCAATTAATTGCTCAACAATTAACGCTGAGAAGATAGTTTTGTACATTAACACTGGAACTGCAGGATGGATAAATTACCACTAGCAGAAACTCTCATCCCTTTATCATTTCTCACTCCCAGCTGCAGTCAACTGATCACAGTGACTTGCCACCATTGGTTTCAAACTGAGATTGGGGCATCTTTGCTGCTCCTCTGCGGTCAAGTTTTCTAAAATTTCTGGGAAAACAACTGCAGGAGGGAAAAAAAGAAGACAGTGTCTAGCTGGACTTCCAGTTTTTGAACTTCCCTACCGGGAGACTGTGAGTTCTAGTCCCACCTTAGGCATGAAGCCAGCTGGGTGACCTTGGGCCAGTCACTCTCTCTCAGCCCTAGGAAGGAGGCAATGGCAAACCACTTCTGAAACTCTTGCCAAGAAAACTGCAGGGACTTGTCCAGGCAGTCTCCGAGAATCGGGCACGATTGAACGGAAATATACACACTGATCACTTCAGTCTGAGGAAAGGTCATTCTGAAAATGGTGGCCACAAGAACAATTGTGGCTTGATGCGAGAGAGATTCTAACTGTTTGGAGAAAGTAGTGGCTGTGTGAAAGTGCTGTATAGCTTCACAAGCACAAGAGCTGGCTTTCTTTTGAAAACTGAGAGTTAGGTTTGTCAGGAAGCTTAATTCTGCCAAAAACAGGATCAGCAATATGGGTGTAATTGGAGGTTACAGCTGAGTACAACCGTTTATAATTTGCAAGCCGATCTTGAAGTTCAGCCCCAGCCTTTAAAAGGAATCAAATACCAGAGATTTGAGTAGAGGTCAAGGGGGTCTCTTGTGTATTTTGGACTACATCACCCACAATCCCTTGCCATTAGCCATGCTGACTGAAGCTGATGGGGGTTGAAGGCCAAATAATCAGGGAATGGTCTAGTTTTAAAAGGCATGCTTTAAAAAGGCACTGTTGGAGGAGATCCTGTTAGCTAGCATTTCACCCAAATATTGATAAAGTACATCCTTGTCTTTTCAGCTTGTGCAATAGCTGTGAGAGATTGTGGGGAAGCTGGGAAAGTAATGGAAGGGAGAGGAGATACAGTCAATCAAAACGGGGAAGGCGAGTCCATTGGTAGCTTGTTTTATAAATGGCAACTCAACCCAGGTGTCAGGAAACGTAGGAGGAAGAATTCTCAATCATTCCGTGAGACTCCACCTTAATGAACTTACTATAAATCAGGATTGGAAATTTCTCTTGCAGTTTCCAAGATTCTCCTTTACCCCAAGACTAGCATTAAAGATACCATACTAAAGTCTGTGTAATTCTGGCTTCCTTGATTGTGCCCAGCTGTGTGGGGCTTCACAACAGCATTTGCTCACATTTTCCCTTTCCAACTCTTCTGTCTCTCCTTCTGTGCTTTGCTTCTGTCTTTAAATCCAATGTAGGCAAGATTCTAAGATGAATTTGTATGTGTTGCCTCTAAAGTCCTAATAAACCATATGCCAAGAATTTGTGGCAACTTGTGCCTCTCCAGATGTTGATCAACTACATCTTCCGATATTCCTCACCACCAACCACGTGTCCTAGAGATGTTGAGAGCTGTAGTTTAGCAACGCCCAGACTACAGATTGCCTATCCTTGCCATATATTTTAAAGCAAGGATGTATCTGGATCTACTGGTAGATTGATAAACGATTTGCAATCAAGCAGCGAGCGTTTTAAATAATTCAAATAACTGCAGCAACAAAATGACTTTCCCTTCCCAGACAAGTCAGGAGTAGAGTTTTGTGCACTGTGATTATGAGCTCCATTGTGTTCTGACACTTCATACAAATTGGAGCTCAGAAACCTGCATTTAGAAATAAAATTATCTTGCCTCAGGTCCTGTACCTCAAGTTTGCAATTCAAGCAGAAAGTAAGCTCTGTAGGTCTGAAATCTGTTCATTGCTGTGCGAGTGGTGCAATAAATATAAATTATATAAAGAATGGCTGTAAAAGTAACATGGTTGTAGTTGCTCCAAGCATTGTGTACTTCAAATGTTTTGGATGCTTCTACTAGCACTGCATCACCAGAGCCAAGCCAACTCTCTCTCATCTCCATTATCATAGAATACAACAGTCTTCCTCTTTCCCAACTTGAAGACTTTTGTTTGTGCTGGGACCCCTGTGTAATGAAGCTGGAGAGGAGTTAAGGAATCTCTGCCCAAATATTTCAGTGACCGAGACAGAAAACTAACCCACCACACCATCCACCAAGGAGTTTTCTTCCATGGCCCCCAATGAAATGAACAGAAGCCGTACAAGAACATCTCAGCATCCATACTGAGTTCTTATTCCAACTCTACCGGTTAAGGTGGTCATCTCCATCTTGCTCCATTGGAAGGCTGCTCCAGATCTGTGCTTCTGCTAGCTCCTGTTGCATATATTTTTATGATCTTAAAAGAATATGAAGGCTAGTTTTAAAAGCCAAGCCTAAAAGTTTTTTTTTCTGTGGGCTCCAGGAGAGCACGTGTTAACTCCCCCTCATGAATGTTAATTGCTGGTGCCTCAAAGTCTATTTGTTTGGCCAGTCGGAGGTTTACCTGATGGTTCTTCCCAAATGGTCACATGTCAAGCCCTGTCCAATCAGGTACTGCCAAGTAGTTGTAAAAGCTTTAAATTGTAAATCTGCCTTTTGTCTTCGTTACCTTGCTGTTATCTCTCTGTTTTGTCTTCTCTGCAATGTGAGTACGGGGCTATGTTAATTAAGCCATGAGCTTTTCTTTGGCTGAAGAAAGCAAGCTAAATTACTGTTCTTTCTTTTTAAAATAAAAAGCAACGTTTTTTTTACTGCAAGCTTTCAGTTCGTTTGTCTCTTAATATTTCTATAACTCTGATCTCACAAATTTTTATAAACTACAAAAGCTCCTACTTCCATTTCTTTGAGGAGGCCCGATGAATGATTTGCAGCTGCTCAGCTTTTCACTTTAGCACTGAGTAATTATTGGAAATATCTATGGAAAAGGCTTTATGTTTAGACCAGGCAAATATACTACAGTGTCCCTCTTTCCGCCCAGGCTTAAATTCTGCCAACTCTGAATGTTTTGTTCTCGCCTTTGTTCCACAGACACATTTTTTCTCAACAGCCATAGAGAGGAGAACCTTCTACTGACCTCAGAAAGTCCTTCTCCCCTACTAGATTCTTTCCATCTATAATTCTTCCAGGTTCATTCTGTGTCTTAATTATCCTCAGCTGGCTTGAGGATTTGACTGAGTAGATATATGGGATAGGAATCAAATCAAATTCAAATCAATAATACCTAAAGTATTATTCTCTTTGATTAATACCTAAAGAGTTGCAACCCAACCATGTCACTGTTAGATGGCTCTAGGCAAGACAAGGGGATGGGAGAGGTGTGATTATGTTACATTTAGGCAAGCCACAATTGGCTATGTTTTTTGCTTCCACAAGCTAGAGTTTGCTTTCGATCGGGGAGCAGATTCCTGTTTGGGTTTTGTTCATCCTAGTGATGCTGCTGTACAATAAAGTTTTAATTGAAACAGATGCAATTCAGAGGCCACGGCCACATGAACAAGACCACAGAAAAAGTGCCTTGTCATCTTTTGGAGCTCCCTGCCAAGGGGGGCCAGACGAGCTCTCTCACTGTTATGATGGCATGCACAAAGCTTTTATTCAGGCATGTTGTTGGCATGAAAACTTACCTCTCGGCTAAAGTGGGCTTTAGCTTGTTGAGTCTTGTTGGTTTCCTTTTTTAGATCTGTTTTAATTATATTTTAATTGATTTGTAAGGTATTTTAAATACCAGTCTGGATTGGTTGAAGGCTATTATTGCCAAAAATAAATAAATAAATAAAAAAATAAATAAATAAATAAATACATACATACATACATACATACATACATACATACATATATCCCGCCTTTATTATTTTTATAAATAACTCAAGATGGCGAACATACCTAATACTCCTTCCTCCTCCTATTTCCCCCAATACAGCAACCCTGTGAGGTGAGTTGGGCTGAGAGACAGGGACTGGCCTAAGGGGTCACCCAGCCGGCTTTCATGCCTAAGGCGGGACTAGAACTCACAGCCTCCTGGTTTCTAGCCCGTTGCCTTAACCACTAGACCAAACTGGCTCTCAAATGCTTTGAGCATCATTTCTGAGAAACAAATGGGATTACAAACTCAATAAACGAATGAACATGCAAAACATGAGGGTTGGATGCTCATTCATGTAATGCTAAGTCAAAATTGGGTGCCGTTATTGAGCCAGCTTCATGACTTTGCCACGTCAGCCCCATGGCCATTCCACTCTCAACATGGATATAAATATAACTACTAGCCTATTATTACAGAGTTGTTTTTGTAAACATTGCTGAGATAATGTGGTACTTGACATCTAAAGAGCCAGTTTGGTCTAGTGGTTAAGGCAATGGGCTAGAAACCAGGAGACTGAGAGTTCTAGTCCCACCTTAGGCATGAAAGCCGGCTGGGTGACCCCTTAGGCCAGTCCCTGTCTCTCAGCCCTAGGAAGGAGCCAATGGCAAACCAGGAGACTGAGAGTTCTAGTCCCGCCTTAGGCATGAAAGCCGGCTGGGTGAACTTGGGCCAGTCACTCTCTCTCAGCCCAACTCACCTCACAGGGTTGTTGTTGTGGGGAAAATAGGAGGAGGAAGGTGTATTAGGTATGTTCGCCACCTTGAGTTATTTATAAAAATAATAAAGGCGGGATAGAAAATAAATAAATAAATAAATAAATAAATAAATAAATAAATAAAGCACTATATAAATGATATGTACCATCATTGTCATCACCACTACCACCATAATAGAAGCAATCCACCTCTTCTTCTGGCATTTAAATCACCTCTAGTTAGTTGTCTAGAATAGAGCACTTTGGCTGTCTAATAAACTGGAAGGAACTATCTCATGCTCTGCTTTCAGAATGAAGGCTTTATTCTCTAGAATAGGCTATGTCAGTGGAAACTCCAAGCTGCAACTTTGAGGAGCACCATATTGAATTTAAACATCAATGTTACTTCCTCCTCTTACAAGCTAGACTAATCTCATCCATCCTCAATAACAGTTCTGCTGAGAATTATAATCCAACATATCTCTAGGACTCTAGACTGGAGAAACCTTGCATAGGAGAGGGAATATTCTTTTTGTGGAATGCCCAATGAACCAGTCCTCAAGAAACTCATTCATTATCTCATTCATTTCCAATGCTTATCAAAATTAATACATTTGTGAATATAAGAGCAACAATTATTTCAAGGATTAGCACAGAGCTTTCCAAACTGTGTGTCGCGACACAAAAGTGTGTCGCCACACACAGTCTGGTGTGTTGCCACACAACCCGGAAGCGCTGATCATCATCAGCGCTTCCGGGTTTTCCCGCGGCGACACACCAACGGCGGCGCGCAAAAACCGAAAGCGGCAGCAGCGCTTCTGGGTTTTTGCGCGCTGCCACAACGGCAGCACTTCCAGGTTTTCCCACGGCGACACACCAACAGCGCTTCTGGGTTTTTTGTGCGACACAGCAGGACACTGCAGGCCGCGCCGCCGCTGGTGTGTGTCGCCAACGTTAAAAGTTTGGAAAGCTCTGCATTAGAATGATAGGACAGGAAAAACTCTTTATAAAAAATAAAAAAGAGGGAAAAAGAGGGGGGGAGACTACCTTCTCCAAGTAATGATTTCTTGATAGTCCATTTCAGGGACTGAGAATTGGGTCCTCAGCACATCAGCCTTCTCAAATGGCCCTCCAACAAAACCCACTTTGGCTGATCCAGCATCTATCCAAATATTATTTCCTGGCACAGATTTTGGAAGCTTTCTGAAATCAATGTACACCAATGTACAATGTTTCCTCAACAGTTTTTCCAGGTATGTGTACAATTTCATTTCTGTTGTTTAACAAAATGCGTTGCTCTCCCATGGACAATACAAGTTCAAATATTCTGGCAGTATATATTTGGTCAGTACTGAGTAGCGTTTTGCACATTGGAAGCTCTGTACAAATACCGAATAAGTTTTCTTCCCAGCAGATACAAGATAAGAGTTCCAGAATGCTCACAGACACAGCCAAACCTCAGTTCTCAGTCTTGGATCCAAAAATACATTGAAGCCAATCAGGAGACAAAATCACTCACTTGAATATTCTATTTCTGCAAGCAGTATAACATCTAACCTATAATTCAGGGTACCGTAGGGAAAAATCAAGAAGAACATTGGCTCAAACATTGATTCAGGGCTTTTACTGTCTACGTATTAATTAGTAGATTATGAGAAATAAGCAATATATCAATAATAAATGGACTTATTATACAAATAAATGGACAAGCACCAGGGATACTTCTCATGATGACAAGTACAACCAGTTCAAAAGGAACACAATTGACACAAAGGGAGAATGCGTGGCACTGTATGTTTGAAAAACCAAAACTACATCTAGACAAAAATTCAGGGGAATGAACTTGGTGACAATGTCAAGAGCATTTTTTTTAATGAAAGAAGAAATGAAAGCACTATTGTTGGTGGTGTCTACTACTGACCACCCAGTCAAGGACAGCATGTGAATAATGCAATCCTTTCCAAAATCAAATTATAGATCTTTCGGAGAGCATAAAGTAGTTATCATGGGGACTTAATTACCTCGACATCTGGTGGAAGAAAAACTCTGCCAAGCATGGCCCTTCCAGGAAATTCCTGATCTGTTTTGCTAATAATTTTTTTTTCTTTTGAGAATGGAGGAAGGCACAAGATCAGCTTGATGGGGAAGGTTTAGTAGACAATATAAGGGGGAATTCTTAAGGAGACATTGAAAGCACAGCAGCAAACAATGCGAATAAGGAAGCAAATAACAGCCCAAATAGCAGAATTAGCTAATGTGTTGCACAAAAAGCTAAATGAAGATTTGAAAACAAGAAAGTAGAAAGTGGGGTGGTCATGAACAAAGAGTATGTACAGGCAGCTTGGATTTTTAGAGATGGTTCAGGAAAATTAAAGCTCAGCATAAAATTAGTGCCGGATGCTAGGAACAAAAACATGGTTTCAAATATGTTCAGAACGGAAGGAAAAGGAACAGTGTCCTAGTTGCTCAGTGAAAATGTCAAGGGTAAGAGGTAACAAAAAAAAAAAAAAGGCAAGATCACTCCACATCTGTTTTGGCTTAGTCTTCTTTGAGAAGAGGACATGTGTTCCACTGGATAACTGTGAAGAGCGGATGCAAGAAAAAAGATTCCAATTCCAGCTTGATAGAGCTCAGGGTCAGGGAATTCCTTCTGACCCTAAGCAAATTCAAATCTCCAGGGCCAAATGGATTGCATCCTAGGGCACTTAAGGGAGTTGCAGATGACCTGGCCAAAACACTACTATTTTGAGAAATCCTTGGGAACGGGTGAAGTGCCAGACAAACAGAAGAAGCAAGTGTTGTCTCTATCCTCAACAGGGGAGAAATTTAGGAGTCAGGGAACGACAATCAAATTGTAGGAATCTTGAAAACAATATAATAATTACTAGAAGTTAGTGTGGACTTGTAATAGTTAAGTTTTGTCAGACTAATCCTTTTTCACTTTTTGGTTCGTTTCTTTAGCAGATTGTGGAAATGCTATGGATGTAATATATTTATTTATTTATTTATTTATTTATTTATTTTATTTTTATCCCTTTATTATTTTTATAAATAACTCAAGGCGGCAAACATACCTCATACTCCTTCCTCCTCCTATTTTCCCCACAACAACAACCCTGTGAGGTGAGTCGGGCTGAGAGAGAGTGACTGGCCCAAGGCCACCCAGCCAGCTTTCATGCCTAAGGCAGGACTAGAACTCTCTGTCTCCTGGTTTGCCATTAGCTCCTTCCTAGGGCTGAGAGAGAGTGACTGGCCCGAGGTCACCCAGCCGGCTTTCATGCCTAAGGTGGGACTAGAACTCTCAGTCTCCTGACATTCTGACTTGCATACTAGTGTTCTTCCTGGGATTTTTGCAACCCAGACTGAGCTGCCGTTTATGAGATAAGCTACTAACAAATTCCTCTTCCATCTGTTGCTTCTTTATGTCTGGAGTTCCTCCTGTTTCTTTCTCAGCTGGCTCACAATATCTCATAACTGGTTTTGATTTTATGTTTCAGTCCATATACATTAAAGGTAAAGGCTCCCCCACACAATCGTGTCTGACTCTAGGGGCTGGTGCTCATCTCCGTTTGTTAGCCGAAGAGCCAGCGTTGTCCAAAGACGCTTCCGCAGTCATGTGGCCGGCATGATACACGTGGAATGCTCTTACCATCCCACCGAAGTGGTACCTATTTATCTACCTGCATTTGCATGCTTTCCAATTGCTAGGTTGGCAAGAGCTGGGGCAAGTGTGGGAGCTCACTCCGTCACGCAGGGCTAGGGTCTCGAACCTCCGAACTTGCGACCTTCCGATCCACAAGCCTGGCATCTTAACCGCTGAGCCATTGCGCCCCCTCCAGATACATTAGCAGCATCTAAAACTTTTTGAGCATCTAAAACTTTTTGAGTTACCAGCAGCAAGGAAATGTGTCATAGAGTTAAAAGCTATACTGTTTTTTTATAAACAATTAAAGAATATTGTTAAGATGATTAATATTTATTTGCAAGAATTTTGGGATAAAGAATACTCCATTTTAAGAAATCAGGGTAAGGGATTTAAGAATATTAAGTATTTTTTATTATTTGTTTTCATGTTTACTGAACATGAAAGAGAAGGTTTAAAAGGGTTGGCTGTAAAGGGTAAAATGATGGGGACATTTATATATATGCTAAGGATTTGCCTAACTATTTCCCCATTTTTGTTTAATCTCCAACAGTTCGTTACTATTGTTTTGGGAGGAGTAATATGGTTTAAAAATGTACATGCGATTTTGAATTATATACCCAAATTTTGGAATGTATTAATAGATGAAGAAAAATGGATTTGGTGAGCACGGGATGCAACAAAAAAGATTATTCTTTTACAATGGAGAAACAGTACCACCCTGAGATTTACAGTCTTGGATTGATTATATGGGTTGAAGTGACCTTTTATTAAACTAATGGAAACACTAATCAATATTATTCCACGTGGTCCCAATTTAATGCTGTGTCAAGAGTGATTCTCCAGCATCCCACATAGTAATGATCTTAAGTTCCAGCTTAATGCTAGGAAAAACTTAAGCTAAGAATAAGAAGTGTTCAACAGTTGTTGTTTATTCCTTCAGTCACTTCCGACTCTTCGTGACTTCATGGACCAGCCCACGCCAGAGCTTCCTGTTGGCCGTCGCCACCCCCAGCTGCCCCACGGTCGAGTCCGTCACCTCCAGAATATCATCCATCCATCTTGCCCTTCGTCGGCCCCTCTTCCTTTTGCCTTCCACTTTCCCTAGCATCAGCATCTTCTCCAGGGTATCCTGTCTTCTCATTATGTGGCCAAAGTACTTCAGTTTTGCCTTTAATATCATTCCCTCAAGTGAGCAGTCTGGCTTTATTTCCTGGAGTATGGACTGGTTTGATATTCTTGCAGTCCAAGGCACTCAGCATTTTCCTCCAACACCACAGTTCAAAAGCATCTATCTTCCTTGTTCAACAGTAGAAGCAGATATTAAAGGAAGTGCTGAGATCTGCCTTCGTCTTCAACTCAATATAAACCAAATGAAAATAAAGGTTTTCATTCACTAAAGTTATGTTGGCTAGAGGTCAATATGAGGTCAATTTTTTGTATTTAATTCATATTTTGTATTTAATTCATATTTATTATTAGAACAGATTATTGCTTACAATGTAGTTTAATGGTTAAAACCAATTTAAATACTGAAAGTTTTAAAATGATATTTTAATAGAATTATACAAGTTGTATATGGCACATAATCAATCAAAATATATGTAAATTTATCTAGATATGTAAAATAGTAGGGAATGCAAATTTATTTATTTATTTATTTATTTATTTATTTATTTATTTATTTTTCAAATTTATCACCGCCCATCTCCACGACAGTAGACTCTGGGCGGTTTACAACATTAATATTAAAATAAAAAACCTATACACTTAAAAATACAATATAATAATAAATAGATAAGAATCCAGAGGATGGGAAGATCTTAAAAAAGGAGGGTATTACGGGGCTAACCACCCCTAGGAGGAACTATTACCTCCTTTGTCCCGAGCAAGGTGGCAGAACCAGGTCTTTAAAGACTTTCTGAAGGCCAGGAGCGAAGGCGCCTGTCTCACCTCCGGGGGCAAGATATTCCACAAGGCGAGTGCTATCGCAGAGAAGGCACGTCTCCTGGACCCCGCTAAATGAAATTCCTTCATTGATGGGGTCCGAAGCATGCCCTCTCTTCATGACTGGGTGGGGCGGGTAGATGTAATCGGGATGAGACGGTCCCTCAGGTACCCTGGCCCCATGCCATGTAGGGCTTTAAAGGTGATAACCAACACCTTGAATTGGACCCGGAAGCAAACTGGTACCCAATGCAGCTCGCACAGCAGTGGTATTACATGAGCTGATCTTATCGCACCTGTAACTGCCCGTGCGGCCGCATTCTGGACCAGCTGAAGCTTCCGGATACTCTTCAAGGGTAGCCCCATGTAGAGCGCGTTGCAATAATCTATATGGGAGATGACAAGGGCATGAGTGACTGTTCGGAGGGCCTCCTGATCCAGGAAGGAGTGTAACTGGCACACAACCCATATTAAATACATAATACGTAAATGTACCTAAGGATTACCAAATTCAATCACTCATTATGGTGAATATTTATAACACTTGTGTATTTATTTGTTGGTTTTATATCCCACCTTTTCTCCAGGTACTCAGGGCAGCATACATGGGGATTTCTCTTCATCTTATAACAACAGCTCTGTTTATTTAATTTTTATCCCACCTTTATTTTTGGTCAACTCAAAGCAGCATATACATCTAATGCTCCCACCTCCTATTTTCCCCACAACCACCACCCTGTACAATGGGTTGGGCTGAGAGAGGGACTGACCCAAAGTCACCCAGCTGGCCTCAGTGCCTAAGGGAGGACTAGAACTCACTGTCTCCTGGTTTCTAGCCCAGCACCTTAGTCACTACACCAAATCATGGTACATTATGCTTCAGTGTAGATTATAACATCATGGTAAAATGATTAGATCAGGGTTTCTCAACCAGGGTTCCGTGGAACCCTAGGGTTCCACAAGAGGTCAGACAACTTCACATTAAAGAGGTAAGTTTCATTCTTGATTTTTAGCTTAAGAACACTGTTAATGCAATCAAGCAGACAAACAATCAAGCAGAACAGAATACCCCAATCAAGGAACTATCAAGGAGACAATCAATCAAGCAGACAAACAATAAAACAGAAAACAACACCCTAATCAAGGAACTACCAAGGAGAAAACCACACCCCCACCAACACTGACAAGGGGACGCTGCGACGGGAAGGTCGAAAATGACAATCACGTGATCACAGGATGCTGCAATGGTCATAAATGCAAACCGCCAAGCGCCCAAATCGTGATCACGTGACCATGGGGACGCTGCGGTGGTTATAAGTGTGAGTACCGGTTGTAAGTCTGTTTTTTCAGCACCATCGTAAGTATAAAATAAAGGTGGGACAGAAAATAAATAAATTAAATAAATAAATAAATAAATAAATCCTATGGGACCTAGGAAGTGTGCCTTTTCCATGGAAGCCCCTGCTTCACCCTGAAGTTCAGCAGGCCCCCACCCTTTTAACCTTCTGAAAGGCACTTAAGACCTGAATTTTCCCCCAAGCACTGGGATTGGGTGAGACTGATGAGAGGACTTTGTGGTGGACAGCATGTGAAAGTTTAACTAGGGTGCCAGGTTTTAATATTTGTGGTTTTAATATTTTTTTATTCTACAGGTAGTAGACTTACGACCATTCGTTTAACAACCGTTCGAAGTTATGACAGCACTGAAAAAAGTGACTTGCAACCGGTCCTCGGTTGCATTTACAACCGTTGCAGCGTCCCCACGGTCACATAATCAAAATTCAGGCGCTTGGCAACCGGCATGTAGTTATGACGGTTGCAGTGTCCTGGGGTCACGTGATTGCCATTTGCGATCTTCCCAGGGGCTTCCGACAAGCAAAGTCAATGGGGGAAGCCGGATTTGTGTAACAACCACAGTGATTCGCTTAATGACCACGGCAAAAAAGGTTGTAAAATCGGGCACAACTCACTTAATGACTGCATCGCTTAGCGACAGAAGTTCCAGTCCCAATTGTGGTCGTAAGTCAAGGACTACCTGTACACAGATGTTATTTTAACTGTTGGTTGTGAACTGCCCGGAGTTCAGTACAAGATGGGCATGTTCAAAATAAATAAATAAATACTTAATGGCTGTTGTGGGTCTTCCGGGCTGTGTGGCCGTGTTCTGGAAGTTGTGGTTCCTAACGTTTCGCCAGCATCTGTGGCCAGCATCTTCAGAGGGCAGGAGCACAGATAGAAGCAAAATCTCTGTATTATGTATGTAGAGATTTTGCTTCTATCTGTGCTCCTGCCCTCTGAAGATGCTGGCCACAGATGCTGGCGAAACGTTAGGAACCACAACTTCCAGAACACGGCCACACAGTCCGGAAGACCCACAACAGCCATTGAACTCCGGCCGTGAAAGCCTTCGACAATACAAATAAATACTTACATGCCACCTAGAATTTCATAAAAGGACATTCAAAAACCTTTGCACCTGATATCCCTGGAAGGAAGGGAAAAAAACTCACACTAGCCTGACATAGTTAAAAGTCATTCTGAATGCCAGCACTTAAGATTCTTATCTGTTAACGAAACAGACGTAATTTCTGTTCATTTATTATACATAAACTTTTCGCGTCAGTGCTTTAAACAGCCTCCAAAGACTTCCACGGCATCTCTGGATTGGCCCAGGGTAGAGATGTGCAAATGAGCAACATCAGTGTATCGGTGGTCTCTTGCCCCAAACTGATGGATGACCTCTCCCAGCGGCTTTCTATGGATGTTAAACAGCAGGGGAGACAGAATCAAACCCTGTGGGACCAAGTGAAGGTCCACCAGGCTGCCCTCGTCCCCTGCTGCCACCAGTGGGTGCTGCCCGCTCACGTAGGAGTGGAGCCACTGAAGCACGGTGCCTCAGACCCCCAACCCTTGCAAGCAGTCCATGGTATCCAAAGCTATTGAGAGGTTTACAAGGACTAGGAGGGGTGCACTCCCCCATCCAAGTCCTTTGGACAACCAGCGCCATTTCCATCCTGGTTTGAATTGGATCAGAAGGCATGTAGGAGCTATGGAGGTTACCTTAGAGCAGGGTTTCTCAACCAGGGTTCCGTGGCCCCCGAGGGTTCTGCGAGAGGTCACTAGGGGTTCCCTGGGAGATCACGATTTATTTTAAAAATTATTTCAAATTCAGGCAACTTCACATTAAAGAGGTAAGTTTCATTCTTTATTTTCAGTTTAAGAACACTGTTCATGCATATAGACAGGCCTACCCGTGAAACTAATATAATAATGTTGTAACTTCTGGCCTATCTTTGAGCCTGAATGTGCAGGGGTTCCTCGAGGCCTGAAAAATATTTCAAGGGTTCCTCCAGGGTCAAAAAGTTGAGGAAGGCTGCCTTGGAGAAAGGATTCAGAGATAACAAAAACATGCCTTGAGCCTGGGGAACCGGGAAAGTATTAGGAAGAAAAAATGTCGATGAAGGTTCTCAGTCATCCAAGTGGAACGGTCTGTAGCTTGAATCATGTCAACTGGATTTCTATTTTCTCAGTGGAAACGTTTCACTCCTTATCCAAGGAGCTTCTTCAGTCTGAGCAAAGTTAGTAAGGGAATCCTTAAATATGTTTCTAGGTGGCTGTGTGACCTTGCACCTGGGGCTAGGTCATGGTTATTTTGAGATGTTTATTTCTAAGTCCCTTTATCATCTAAATAAGTCCCTTTATCATCCTCCTTTATATGATAAAGGGACTTAGAAATAAACATCTCAAAATAACCATGACCTAGCCCCAGGTGCAAGGTCACACAGCCACCTAGAAACATATTTAAGGATTCCCTTACTAACTTTGCTCAGAGCTGGGATAATATGTTTATGTTAACCACCTTCTTCCACAAACTAGCTATGGCATTTTGCACCAGCTGCAACTTCAGAGTCAACCTCAAGGATAGCCCCACGTACAACATATTGTAACAATCTAATCTTAGATCCCTTTCAGCTGTGTTATCACTTTCAAGGACTGGCCAGAGGTGGAAAAAGGTACTCCGTGCCACAGAAAGACTGAATTCAATAGGGGTGATTCAAGAAACACCCCCAGTTGCTTCTTCAGAGGAAAGTTAACTGTATCCAGAACAAGACATTGAAGAACGGAACTCGTGCACTTCTGACTTGTCAACACCTACTTTCATTATTTGAATAGCGCTTCTACTTTATAACCCAATCCTATGAATTGCTGCTAGAACTGGGACTTCGTTCCTAATCTCTTACCTGAGTTGCAATTCAAACCTACCAGGCTCCCTTTGGAGAGATACAGAGAAAAAAAGCAGGTAAGATGAAGGACCTGCTGAAAGTTATTTAAATCTCTAATAATGTATGTTCTGTTGTGAATGTTGACATAACGGCAGAGTTTACCTTGCATCTCGGAAGAATTCCAGAAGACAGGACAGCACACAGTACACTTGCCCCTGGCTTTGGCTAAACCAGACTCTGGTTTAGACTGTAGGTGGGCAGGCAGGGAGTTAACTGGTGAACAGATGGCCCAAGTCTCAGCAAGAATCTCAACATGGATCTCCCTATATATTATTTACTGCTATAAAACGAATTGTCTCATTTTATAAATATTCATGGTATGTACTGTCACAACCATTTGTGAGAAGGGAATAGTGAAGTGTCTGCCCATAGTATGGAGTACTGAGAAGAAATACTGTATATTATGTGCAGATACATACTCCATTTGCTTTTCTGTGTTCTTCACCATCTAAGGTTTGATAAGCAGAGTCAGTGGGATGTAGGTACCAAGCTTTTCCCCCTAACAGTACAGCTCTAAATTGGAAAAAGGGGAAGGGAGGAAGGGAGGAAGGGAGGAATTGCTGCATGCTTCCAACATTACTTGCTGGAAACTAGTAAAACAGCAAAGAGTGGGCTGAGATACAGATAAGGGGCAAGCAGTTTGAAAGTGGCATGAAGACATCAAGTTTCTTCTTTATTGAGATTGCAAGTAAGGTTAAAATGTCTTTATGGGGCATACAGAGATAACCAGCAGACCTACTGTGACTGATTACTAGCTCAATTATCTGTTGTGTCTCCTCACCTCACTTTCCTTTGCTGACCAGAGAAAGGTAGTGGTGACATCCTACTTCTCCTCTCTCAGATCAACACTTGCTGCAGGCTTGACTTCTTACCCATAATTGTAATACAGAAATCAATGTACAAATCCCATCTCTTTCTTTCCCCGCTTATCATGTGCCAATCAAATAGGTAATCATCTGGCAGAGATGATTAAGACTTGCTTCCAGGAAAATCCTTCTTCTTTCTAGATATAAACAGCTAGTAATTCTATAAGTGAAATAAAAGGAATGCCCCCACACTTCTCCAGCAAAGGAGATTGTTACCTTGTCGTGGTGCTGGAGCTTGAGCACCTCAATGACGCCATGAGCTAAACTGTGAAAGGACACCCAAGACGGGAAGGTCATGGCAGAGAGGTCAGACTAAATACGATCCCTGGGGAAGGTAACGGCAACCCAACCCAGTATTATTGCCGTGAAAACTAAATGGATCAGTACAACCAGAGATATGTCGGTATACCATCGGAAGATGGGACTCCCAGGTCGGAAGATGGTCAAAATGCTACTGGGGAGGAACAGAGGATAAGTTCAACTAGCCCCAGATGTGATGACGCAGCTAGCTCAAAGCCAAAAGGACAACTAGCGGCCAATGGTGCTGGTGGTGAATGACGAATCCGATGTTCTAAATAGGGACCTGGAATGTCAGATCTATGAGCCAGGGCAAATTGGATCTGGTTATTGGTGAGATGTCAAGATTAAATATAGACTTTTTGGGTGTCAGTGAACTGAAATGGACTGGAATGGGCCACTTCATATCAGATGACCACCAGATCTACTACTGTGGACAAGAGGACCACAGAAGAAATGGAGTAGCCTTCATAATTAATAATAAAGTGGCTAAAGCAGTAGGTAAAGGTTCCCCCCGCACATTTGTGCAGTCGTGTCCGACTCTAGAGGCCAGTGCTCATCTCCGTTTGTTAGCCGAAGAGCCAGCGTTGTCTGAAGACACTTCCACGGTCATGTGGCCACATGACACGCAGAACGCTGTTACCTACCCACCGAAGTGGTACCTATTCATCTGCTTGCATTTGCATGCTTTCGAATTGCTAGGTTGGCAAGAGCTGGAGCTAGTGCGGGAGCTCACTCTGCACGCAGGGCTAGGGATTCGAACCTCCAAACTTGCGATCTTCCGATCAACAAGCCTGGCGTCTTACCCGCTGAGCCACCACGCCCCTTGGCTAAAGCAGTGCTTCGATACAATCCAAAAAAACCATAGAATGATCTCAATTCGAATTCAGGGTAAGCCATTTAACATCACAGAGATCCAAATATATGCCCCAACCACAGATGCTGAAGAAGCAGAAGTAGATCAGTTCTATGAGGATCTGCAGCACCTACTGGATAATATGCCAAAAAGAGATTTTATTTTCATTACAGGAGACTGGAACGCTAAAGTGGGTAGTCAAATGACACCTGGAATTAAAGGTAAGCATGGTCTGGGAGAACAAAATGAAGCAGGACATAGGCTGATAGAATTTTGCCAAGACAATTCACTGTGCATAACAAACACTCTCTTCCAGCAACCTAAAAGACGACTTTATACATGGACTTCACCAGATGGATGACACCAAAATCAGATTGACTACATCCTTTGCAGCCAAAGGTGGCGGACATCTATACAGTCGGTAAATACAAGACCTGGAGCTGACTGTAGTTCAGATCACGAACTTCTTATTGCACAATTTAGAATCAGACTAAAGAGAATAGGGAAGACCCACAGATCAGTTAGATACAAGCTCACTAATATTCCTAATGAATATGCAGTGGAGGTGAAGAATAGATTTAAAGGACTAGATTTAGTAGATAGGGTCCTGGAAGAACTATGGACAGAAGTTTGCAACATTGTTCATGAGGCGGCAACAAAAAACATCCCAAAGAAAAATAAAACCAAGAAGGCAAGATGGCTGTCTGCTGAGACACTGGAAGTAGCCCAAGAAAGAAGGAAAGCAAAAGGCAACAGTGATAGGGGGAGATATGCCCAATTAAATGCAAAATTCCAGAGGTTAGCCAGAAAAGATAAGGAATTATTTTTAAACAAACAATGCGCAGAAGTGGAAGAAGACAATAGAATAGGAAGGACAAGAGATCTCTTCCAGAAAATTAGAAACATTGGAGGTAAATTCCAGGCAAAAATGGGTATGATCAAAAACAAAGATGGCAAGGACCTAACAGAAGCAGAAGAGATCAAGAAAAGGTGGCAAGAATATACGGAAGATCTGTATAGGAAGGATAATATCAGGGATAGCTTTGAGAGTGTGGTAAGTGAGTTAGAGCCAGACATCCTGAAGAGTGAGGTTGAATGGGCCTTAAGAAGCATTGCTAATAACAAGGCAGCAGGAGACGACAGTATCCCAGCTGAACTGTTTAAAATCTTGCAAGATGATGCTGTCAAGGTGATGCATGCCATATGCCAGCAAATTTGGAAAACACAAGAATGGCCATCAGATTAGAAAAAATCAACTTATATCCCCATACCAAAAAAGGGAAACACTAAAGAATGTTCAAACTATTGAACCGTGGCACTTATTTCACATGCCAGTAAGGTAATGCTCAAGATCCTGCAAGGTAGACTCCAGTAATTCATGGAGTGAGAATTGCCAGATGTACAAGCTGGGTTTAGAAAAGGTAGAGGAACTAGAGACCAAATTGCCAATATCTGCTGGATAATGGAGAAAGCCAGGGAGTTTCAGAAAAACATCTATTTCCGTTTTATTGACTATTCTAAAGCCTTTGACTGTGTGGATCATAACAAATTGTGGCAAGTTCTTGGTGGTATGGGGATACATCTTGTCTGCCTCCTGAGGAATCTGTATAATGACCAAGTAGCAACAGTAAGAACAGACCACGGAACAACGGACTGGTTTAAGATTGGGAAAGGAGTATGGCAGGGTTGTATACTCTCACCCTACCTATTCAACCTGTACACAGAACACATCATGCAACATGCTGGGCTTGATGAATCCAAGGCTGAAGTTAAAATTGCTGGAAGAAACATTAATAATCTCAGATGCAGATGATACCACTTTGATGGCTGAAAGTGAGGAGGAGCTGAGGAGCCTTATGAGGAAGGTGAAAGAGGAAAGTGCAAAAGCTGGGTTGCAGTTAAACCTCAAAAAAACCAAGATTATGGCAACCAGCTTGATTGATAACTGGCAAATAGAGGGAGAAAACGTGGAGGCAGTGACACTTTGTATTTCTCGGCGCAAAGGTTACTGCAGATGCTGACTGCAGCCAGGAAATCAGAAGATGTTTACTTCTTGGGAGGAGAGCAATGACAAATCTCGATAAAATAGTTAAGAGCAGAGACATCACACTGACAACAATGGTCCGCATAGATAAAGCAATGGTATTCCCCACAGTAACCAATGGCTGCGAGAGCTGGACCATAAGGAAGGCTGAGCAAAGGAAGATAGATGCTTTTGAACTGTGGTGTTGGAGGAAATTTCTGAGAGTGTCTTGGACTGCAAGAAGATCAAACCAGTCCATACTCCAGGAAATAAAGCCAGACTGCTCACTTGATGGAATGATATTAAAGGCAAAACTGAAGTAAAAAACTCTGCTAATAATTTCTCACCAGATTGGAATCCAGACACTTCAGCAAATATGTGTTCAAGTACAAGGAAAATAATTCATTCCAATGCCCCGACTGTGTCTATAAGAATGGGTCAAGCAACTTAAAGGGGAATAAAACCATCTTAAATGCTTTCGTAACAGATGCTGAAGCTGAAGCTCAAATACTTTGGCCACCTAATGCGAAGAGAGGACTCACTGGAAAAGACCCTGATGCTGGGAATGACTGAAGGCAAAAGGAGAAGGGGACGGCAGAGGATGAGATGGTTAGATAGCATCACCGATGTAACGAACATGAATTTGAGCAATCTCCGGGAGACAGTGGAGGACAGGAAGGCCTGGCGTGCTATGGTCCATGAGGTCACGAAGAGTCAGACACCACTAAACGACTGAACAACAACAACAACAATTTACATCATACAGAAAACTCAGGTCTCCTCTGACTCTTCCCAGAACGTCAAGGCAAAGGGAGATCACACTTCCCAAAGGAATTATTTGAATACCGTCAAATCTGCATATGTAAACTCGTGTATATGTAAATGGACAATAACTCTCTGACTGACTAGGACAGCCTTAAAATCAGGATGTGTTTTAAAAACCCTATGCTGTTCTTTAATGTTAAAAACAGTAACAGTGGCTGAAATCAGATAGCATATCATACCCATGACAATATATCTGCCTTTTGAAGCTTCATTCCTGCTCCTGAAGAAAGCAGCTTTGTGTTTATACTGGATGCTGTTTCCAGTGAGGATCATCCTAAGAAAGGCCATTGCCACATTGGCCCAGGTTACATAGGTCAAAATCATGACTCCGATCCTTCAAATCAGAAGCTTGACTTCAAAGAACAGGAGTTGAAGTCCTACTCCATACAAAACTCCTAATGAGTTTCAGACCTGGAAACAAACCATATTATTTTTGTGGGTTTTCCAGGCTGTGTGGCCGTGTTATGGCAGTTTTGGTTCTTAATGTTCCTAAAGCTTCCTATAGCCTTCGACTATACATATTATTTTTAACTACCAGCGCTAGAAATGTCATAGGAGATAAGCCCAGATAGGTTGTTATTGAAGATTAAGTTCTAACTGAAGATTGCATGACACATAAAATTCTTTCAAATTCTCAGACTGCAATCCTAAGCGTGCATAATTGGGAACAACCACCAAACATGACTAGGAATTCTTGTGGCCTGCAGGCAATATAGCAGTGTTTCTCAGCCTTGGGAACTTTAAGATGTGTGGACTTCAACTCCCAGAATTCAGGAATTCTGGGAGTTGAAGTCTACACATCTTAAAGTTCCCAAGGCTGAGAAACACTGCAATATAGTATGTGCTCCAACATAGAGATGAAACATTTTTCTTTCAAAGCGTCTGTTCACATTACTTTAATGCCAACACTGAATATACCTATTGGGAAATAAGTCACAACAATTTCAGTGCACTTCACTTTCAGGGAAAAAAAACAAGGTTAACAGCATTTTACATGATCATTTATGTTTTGGAATCAGGACAGGTCCTTATTGATTTATTTGAAACCATTATTGCTTATACCAAAATCCCAGGACAGAACAGGGTCTAACCAGCATAAACTTTGTAAATCTAGTAAAAGGAAGAGAATATACACCCTATACTCTCGTAAATGCTTAAGATTCTGTGGGTTTCTTTTAACTTTTGTATGGGAAAGTAAAAAAATATAATTAATGTATTGGTGCCCTAAGCCTACATGGAAACCTGTGCTCAACCTGCTCCCAAGTCTGGATACATAAGGAGCGCCAAGTAGAAGACAATATGCCACTCACATTGTAACAGAAATAAAGCAAGATTAGAACAAAATGTATTACATTATGTATTACACAAACAGCCAGGTGCCTAGAGCTCTCTTTTGGCTCATAAATAATGGGATGCTTTTGGCTAATACAAGAAACAACTTACATTTCTCCTATACTGCTTAGAGACATTTAAAAAAAAGGCTTTCCAAGATGACATGAGAACCCATTCATAAAAATCACTGCGTTTTACTATTTTCCATCAGGAGCAGAACACTCAGATCATTGGCAGAATGGGTGACTGGGGACTTGCAAGTTCTGCATTAGTTTGTCTATTTAACTCAAAAGCATCTTTGAAAAACCGACCTCCTATCTCCCATATTCCACTGTAGGGCATTATTACTCAGTCACACCGGCTCATTTCAATACTTTGATTGCTTTTTAATTTTGAATGAAGAGAGCGAGGAAACTTGAAAGCCTGCGAGCCTCTTCTTAGGACATCAGCTGCCAAGCTGGCCCTGTCAAAAGTTACTGAGCGCTATGTCGGCAGGATTAAACAGAGGTCAGTTTCAACAGAGTTACTCCTCTTGAGATTAGTGAAGAAGATCTAGGCCCTTAATTCATGACAAGTTTGGAAGAGTCATAAATTATGGGATCAGATATCCAGTTCCAGAAAGTTTGACATCTGCCTCGCACTATACAGGATGTTGCAGTTGTGGGTCACACGTCTGATAAGCATTAGTGCAGATATCTTTTCAGCCAGCTTTCTGAGAGTTATGTTATCGAAGGGTGGCAGTATGAGTCACACTACAATGTGGGGACAAAGAATAAGAAAAAATTGCCATTTAGATACATTTTACGAAGCATGCACATGGTGATTAAACATTTAAATGTGACAGGATGTCTGTAGGTGGTCGCTAGGAATCCTTCTGAAACTAAGAAACCTGCCTTTTTTCTTTCTTTTTTTTGACAGCTACCTTTCTGCCAACAGCTGTAAAGGTTTTGGCTCCGAAAGAGAAAATAAATTGAGAATCAGGGCAATTCAAACTCACAAGCCTTCGCTTTCTAAGCATAAAGGATACACAGCTGAGGGTGCATCCTGGCAACTTCCTCACATACATTCCTCTTACAGCATCCGTTGACTTTCCTTCAGCCATGAACACCCCCCTTATACACGAGGCCTCAGTCCACTGCTATCGCACAAAGAGCCTCAAACACACACAATTTTTTTCACCAGAGGGTAGGAAAAGAAAGAAACAACAACAATAGTGTGCAGACAGAGTTGCAGCAGAACTTCTGGCAACCGGGGAGGAGGAGGGAGAAGGGACGGATTCGGACAGTCAAAACTTCTAAGGCGCCAGAGTTTGTTAAGGCAAAGATTCTCAACCCCAACTTTAAAAGTCCAAGACCCGGAGTGGAGAAAGGCGGGGGGGGGGGGGAGAGACTTTCCTCTTTTCTTTTGTCTGCAGGCTACCCTGCCAACCAGGCAGTGTGCATGACCCAGGTTCAGACAGACCCCTCTGCCCTTTCGGAGCCCCCAAGCAGCCTCCGGACACACAAAAGAGCGCGGGTTCCCTTGGCCCACCCCCATCATAAAAAAAGCATACATTTGCAAAAGGAGTTGGCCACGGGAAAAGCAATCCCAGTGCCGGCAGAAGGGTGCGCTCCCTCTCCCCCCACTTTCCCTTCCGAGCTCACCAGCTTTGCAGGGATCCTTATAGTCAATGGGATCCGTCTCTTCTTCCTCTTCCAGGACATCGCTGTAATCTGTAAAATCCACGGCTTGTCCCAGGACGAGCACCAGGAAGGAAAGGAATAGTAGCCCCCCCCTGAATGCAGACATGCTGGCAGGTCCCGGGAAATGCTCCACGGAACTGGAAGGGGGGGAGGGAAACAAGAGTGGGAAAGGGGAGGGGGGGAAGAGAAATGGAAATTGATGGGAGGTTCCCCCTCCTCCTCCTCCTCTCTCTCTCTCTTTCTTTCTCTCTCTCTCTCTCTCGCTCTCGCTCTCTCTTTCTTTCCCTCTCTCTCTCTCTCTCTCTCTCTCTCTTTTCTTTTAGGGAAATGAGATCTGGTGGAGGCGGGTTCAAGAGCCGGAGCTCAGCCCCCTCCAAGCTGGAGGGTTTGATCACAGTACAACCCTGGGAACTGGGCCAGCCGGGGGGGGGGGAGGAGAGGGGGAGAGCGAGAGCGCGGCGTTAGAGCTTCAGGAAGATGCCGCCACTCCACTCACCCCCGAGCACATCCTTTTTCCCCGGCGCGGTCCGGCTTCGGGGCTTGCAAACACGAGCGTCCGCGGAGGGTGGGGTGGGGTCGGGGGGGGGGCGTGGAAGGAAGGAAGGAAGGAAGGAGAAGGACTAGGCAGTCGGACCCCCTGCAAAGTTTTTCTGCCGATCCCGGGACGGAAACCTAGGGACGCAAACAAAGCTGGGGACCACAGGCTGACCCCCACCACGCCCTCCCCCCACGGCTTACCTAGGGGAGCCTTCGCAAACTCTGGAGCGGGGGAGGAAATGCGGGGAGGGTGTGTGTGTGTGTGTGTGTGTGTTGGAGAAAGGGCATCTTAGGACAGAGCGGGGTATTTTAGCGGAGCCTGGATCCTTTCCAAGAAAAAAAATTGGGTGTGTGTGTGGAAGGAGAGAGAAAAGCGTCGCTTCCCCCCCCCCCAAAAAAAAAAAGAAAAGAAAAAAAAGGTCTGCCGTTTGCAAGGAAAGCGGAGTTTTTATCGCGAGGTGGAGTGGAGACCAGGCACAGATGTACTTCCTGGGGAGGTACAAATTGGCCGTTTCCTCTCCCGGCTCCGGCCAGCCTGGGTCGCGCTTCCCAAGCCGGAGTAGCCGGGAATGCCCCCCTTGGAAACGGGCTCGCGTGCCTTTTCCTTCGGGGGGCGGGGTGCCGCCGGGGACCCTAAGTCCGAGGGCGTCTGGGTCCGGGCGGTGGGTTTTGACCTGCTTCTTAGGAGAAGCTGCGGGCTCTAAGACACGGCCCGGGGGCGGGCAGAGGCAGAAGCCCCCATCCCTTCCAGGGCAAGGGGGTTGAAAGAACCCGTGGCGATATTGAGGTGCCCAGGGCTTTCCACGCACCCGCGAGGGCCAGGAGCATCCCCGTGCGCCACCCCTGGGCCTTACCTTCCTGCCTGGTGCCTCTGGATCCTGGTGGGCCCTTGACTTCGTGGGGAAACACTTCGGTCCCATCAGGCTCTGTGAGTCTGCCAGGCTTGTTTTGAAATATGAGGAAGATAATCGTTGCCTAATGTTGGAAGATAAATAAGAAAAGATCAGCCAAGGCTGCAAAGCCATCACAGATTTATGGCATACAGCAGTGTTTCTCCACCTTGGCAGCTTGAAGATGTGTGGACTTCAACTCCCAGAATTCCCCAGCCAGCCAGACTGGCCAGGGAATTCTGGGAGTTGAAGTCCACACATCTTCAAGCTGCCAAGGTGGAGAAACGCTGGTTTAGAGCTTGGAACATGCAACATGGCTGCTTCAAGCAGGCATATCCTTAAAGCAAAACAGTCTTTCACAGCCTCCTTACATTGTTCAGTGGGACTACTAAAAATGTATGCAACGGTGGAAGAGTTACTTACTGCTTGGTGAAAGCAGATAAAGGAATAACCCCCAGGGACAGAGCAAGCATTTTGCCTACAAGAGGCTCCAGATTCAGTGGCATTTGCAAGGCAAACTTAGGAGCACAATGCTGTTTAAACTCAGGGCTGCCCCGGAGTATTGGGGGGGGGGGTTCACTTACCAGGATGTGTGAACCAGGCCACCATGACTTATTCATCAAATTATAGTTAAAGCAAATCATGGTTTACCACATTTCTGTTCCATCTTGGAGAAATGTTAATTAATAAAGGGGGGGGGACTCCTGAACCGAGTGAGCTTTGTCTGCCTGTCTGTAAGAAATTGTTGGAGGGGGTCAAAAGGAGGAGAGAACATTCCCATGAAAAGGGGATTCCATTTCATCTCCTCTGCTGGGGGGGGGGGGGCTTTTGTGGTTTCCAGGGCAGAGAAGCTGAAGAGCAAAAGTGGGGTGGCCCTGGGCCCTCTGGATTTTCCAATAATAATAATAATAATAATAATAATAATAATAATAATAATAATATTAAATTTCTATGCCACCCGACTCCCAGCGACTCAGATGGCAGAAAAGAGGTGGGAGAGCTAATATCCTAGCAGTGTTTCTCAGTGGGGAATTCTGGGAGTTGAAGTCCACACATCTTAAAGTTGCCAAGGTGGAGAAATGCTGGCATAGAGGAAGGAATCGCGCTTGGTAGCCCACTCTGAGGTGATGCTTTCAACTAGTGCAACCTTCCTGCTAAGAGCCCCTCAAGGGATGGATCTGTTTGGGAGTAGAAAAGGGTACAAGCTGTGGGGCAGCTCTAGACGCTGCTTGGGGGAGCAGAGCTGTGTTAGCCTGCCGTAGCCCAAATTCAGGAGGAATCCAATGGCACCTTTTTCATTTTCTTGTTATCCATCTCAGAACCTGATGTGGGTTCTTTGCTTGGCCTAGTTTATAACCATATAGTTATGGTTTGACCCAGAAAAAATGGTTTCCATTCTGGCAAGCATCTCTCATTAGCATTGTTATCTTCATAGTAACCTTTAGTTGCAATCCGCTTATTCACACACTATACCACAGTCTAGATTACTCCATACCAAAGGTCCATATTTACACCTTTCTTTAGGAATTAGTCACCAGTATTTTAACCAGGGTTAAATCATAGACTCACATGTGCTAAGCTATGAGGTGGTTGGCTTGGTCCTAGTTTAGTGTGTTGGCTAAGGCCAGGATTTGTGGCTTATAAATCAGTGTGAGGTATCAGCTGTAATAATCGTGGCTTAGTCAACAATCCCTGCTTTAGAAAACATTGACTTCGCTCACTTTACAGACCTAGTCAGTTTCTTATGCTTACCTTTCCCGAGAACCAAAATAATAGCACTCCAGTAATAAGCAGTCCCATCAGAAATAGTAAAATATGATCAAATCTGCTTAATTACAGCAACCGGTTCTTCCTGCAGATCAATCCCTAGCACAGAGCTTTCCAAACTGTGTGTCGCGACACAAAAGTGTGTCGCCACACAGTCTGGTGTGTCGCCACACAACCCGGAAGCGCTGATCATCATCAGCGCTTCCGGGTTTTCCTGCGGAGACACACCAACGGCGGTGTGCAAAACCCCAAAAGCGGCAGCAGCGCTTCCGGGTTTTTGCGCGCTGCCGCAACGGCGGCACTTCCGGGTTTTCCCGCGGCGACACACCAACGGCGGTTGGTGGGTCGCCGCGGGAAAACTTTGGAAAGCCCTGCCCTAGCATCTTCAGTTTGGACTAGAAAACTCCTGTCTGAAATGCTGCAGGCAGTGCAAATTATACTGGACTAGATAGTTCCATACTTTGGCAGAGGGATGTATCTTGTCTGTGCTTAGAAGCTAAGCAGGGTTGAATCTGATGGTTTACTTGGAAGGGGACCATGGCCTGGGACTGTAGACTAGATTGATAAGTCTAAAAAACATCCCGGGAGATGGCAATGGCAAACCATTTCCATAAAGTTGATGAGGAAGCTGGGCAGATATCTGGCAACTCAACGCATGTCTTGAGAGTGTCTTCAGCTTAATTGCTTGTAAAAGCTGCTGGCTGCGTCTTCAGATATAGTTCCAGCTATTTTGTCTTCTATCAGTCTCTTTTTCAATGGCCTTCATGTGTTTTCCAAGCATCCGGGTCTTCTCCAATGACTCTCACCTTCTCATTATGTCTCCAAAATATCTAAGCTTTAGCTATGAACAGCCTGGTTTTACTTTATGTACTATTGAATGGTATGTTATTCTTTTGGCCAAGGTATTCTCATCCATTTTCTCTAGCACCACGACTTACATTTTTTCTACCAGACCTGTTCTGATGATCCAGCTTTCACAGCCACATGTTACATCTGGTGGGGAAACCACATTACATTAACAAAGGTATATACTGTTAAGGCCGTGGGAAAACAATGGCCTTGACAGTATCTACCTGTGTTAATGTAATGTCTCTGCACTTCAGTATTTTGTTTAGACTAGTCTTTCTTCCAAGTAGCAGATATCTCTTTATTTTATGGCTTCACCAATGCTGTGAAGTTTTGAATCTAAAAAGTAGTCTTTTACTTTAGGTAGATCCATCGTTTTGAACTGCTCAATATAGTTTTTCTATGTTTTTTTTTTCAGATAAAGCGTCCTCTACACATTCTACCATTTTGAGTGGCGTTGCCTTGTAGGAACTGTTTTTCGGAAAGTATGTGAGGATTCTGGATTGCTCTTTAGAAAAAGATCCAAAATTGTTCTGCTTAATGGCATAACAATATGACAGTGGCAAATCATGTTGTTTCTATGACTGTTGACTGCACGCTGCCCAGAGTCACAATTAATTGAGCTGGGAAGCCATGTAGGTTTCTTGAACACATAAATAAATAATAACTCTTCTATTTGCTGCCATAAAAAAGTCATAAAAAAGAGTTTTTGTGGCACCTTAAAAACTCAGGAAAGGTTTATGCATCACCTCTACTCCATCAGATGTGTTAATGTTGGCCGCTATATTTACGAGAGACAGCAAAGTATCCTTCACTCTTGAGAACAGACCTGAAATCCTGGAAATCCATATATTTGTTCCAGTGAAACAAAATCCTGATCATATTTACTTAAGAGACAAGTTCCCCACACCAAGCTTTATAAATACATACTTTTCCTCTTTGCGTTGGTGCACTGTGATATACAAACCTTTAGTATGACCTTTAGGCCAGAAAAAAACTACGTAGAAACACACACACTTAAAATTATACATATGAGTAGAAAGTAGGCATAAAATGCAATAAAATAACACAGCAATAATATTAATAAGAGAGCCAGTTTGGTGTAGTGCAGTGTTTTTCAACTTTGGCATCTTGAAGATGTGTGGACTTCAACTCCCAGAATTCCCCAGCTGGCGGGAATTCTGGGAGTTGAAGTCCACATGTCTTCAAGTTGCCAAGGTTGAGAAACACTGGCATAGAGGAAGGAAACACTGGTGTAGTGGTAAAGGCATCAGGCTAGAAACCGGGATGTCAATGTCCTTGTTGGATAGAAGAGTGACCAGCGAGCATCGTTCTCTCCCAGGGCATTGCTTTAAGATGGGATAGATGGACGTCATCTAAGATTCCCTGTAGAGAGCAACAGAGGTGCACATGGCCCAGGGTCTCTATGGAGCTGTTCCCCACATGGGCATATGTGCTGCTGAAGAGGGATGTTTCCACACTGGATTGGAGAATAGTGCATCCAACATGGCCAAGAGGAAATTTCAAAGTTAGAATGGAGGAGATGTAAGATGATGGCACATGCCCATTTGAAAAAAATTCACGGACTGTGAGGTTGGATACCATGGGTGCCCTGAATTGCTGGGTGGGGTGGGAAATGTTTTCCCAGCCATACAGTATATTGCTGCACTGTTTTATGGAGAAATGCTATTTTTAATAAATAATAAGATCTATTGCCTATCATACTATAAATACAATTTTTAATTTCCCATACTGATTTTGTCAACTTCCCACTTGCTTGCTTTCTGGCCATTCTTTCTTTTTCTTTATTCATGTTTTTGATAGGCATGTGCACAATTAGTTGTCTTAATGGTGTAAGAATGCCTGAAAATGGCAATTTATAAAATTAGCTTTAAATGGGAAAAATGAATGACAATTCTATTTGGGAAAAATAAGCTTTTGGAAGGCAGAATGGTCAGTATGCTTTTAAAATAATTCCTTGCTCAGGCAGTAATTTAAAATGATAGCAGTAGGCAATATTCTATTGGACCAATTTATGATAATAAAAGCACTCTCTCTTCACTAACTTGGGTTGAACCAGAAAAAATAAACTAGCAGACTAGTTAGTTTCACAGTAGAATACTATACAACTCAAAAGCTTGTGATCATCACAAAAAATGTTACTGGCAGTGGTTGTCCATTGTCCCTGAGAACTGATTGACTTAAACCCATACCTATTCCTATTCCTATTGTTTAGATGCAAATAAGATGGTATTTAGCAGGCTTACTCATGTTCGCTTGTTTGCTTTGAATGAGTTATCAGCCCTTATCTGAAAAAGGATTCCTGGATGTATTTAATAGCAGAGAAGGGAAAGTTTGCAACACAAACCTTCTGTGTCCAAACTCAGATGGTGTCCAGCAGTTCAAATTAAAATACAGCCTCTGGAGCTAAGTGGCAGAAGTTCTACCAGCTTAACTTCTGCCTGCTTTAAAAATTCTCAAAGAAACAGAAGTCCCTGATCTGGCCAGAGGTGAGTAATGGATGGCACTAGTAGAATAAAAAAATGAATGAGATAGGGAGACCTAGTTCAGGTGCTATATATTTGAATGGGCCATTGTTTGAACCTGAAGTCCACGTTGGAAGTTACATATGTAAGTAACTTGAATGTGGGTGACACCTACAGGTCAAACTGCCTGATGTAGGAAACAGAATCAGTGTGATGATTAAAAGATATTATCAATAAATACACCCTCCTCTGCCTCTCTTTGACATTTTTTAAGAGGAGGAAATGATTGTTGCAGAATGAATGTTTTGGTAGGGTGAAAAGAATGACTGGTTGACTAAGGGTTGCCACATCACATTTTGTTAAAAACTGTTCCATGGCTTCTTCCAATATCTTTCAACAGCAGATCTGTGGGTATTGTCCCTGAATTCACAGCATCATATCCTTGTTTTAAACATGAGAGCGTGCTGCAACTTATCTTTTATAAAACTGCCACGCTCACACAAGAGTTATCTATTGGGGGGCTTCCTTCTTTTTTCTTTTTGGTGTATTATTCTCAGCTGGCCAGGAGAACAATATTCTGACCAGGCAGTAAAAAGGTTGGTTGATCAGCTGGAGAGTTGATTGTATCTTGAGAAAGAGAAAGGTGGAGGAGAGGAAAACCTGTAGAAAGAAAAGAATATCTGAATAGTCCTCGTCTCCCAAAGATGTAAGCCCAAGGAAAATCTTTCTGAGCTTCAGAGAACTGGGATCTAAGATAAATGGGTTCCTGCTCATGGTCTCTCTGGGTTGGCAGTGTGTTCTAAGCCATGGGTTTCTGAACTAACCATAATTGGCCAGATTCACACAACATGTTCAGTCAAAAACAAACAATTCATATTTCAACTTTGGGTCTTGTGAGAACCAGGCCCGAATCTGGCTGCTTTTTATTATACATTTTGGCTTTTGATTGCTCTTCCTTGTATAATGCCTAGAATTATTCTGGTGACTGATTGATTGAGCTAATAAACTGATTGATAATGAATCTAATAGACATCATCAGCCTGAATAAGAGCTTGGACTTTCTTTCCCACCCAAAATTGTGCTCTCAGTGGAATAGCAATCATGTCATGCATGCTTTCCCTTCAGAATTTTCCTCTCATGAGCCCATTCTTCCGGCGGTAACTGTTTTGAAGGCTCAGCTAAACCTGTCATGCCAGCTTGCATTTCCCCCCTCACATACTCCCCAAACATCAGTTGGTTCATATTAAATCCTTCAGGGAAAAAAAAAGCTTGCTGTTATCCCCTCTTTTCAGTTTTCT
This sequence comes from Charina bottae, assembly GCA_023362775.1. Classification (NCBI taxonomy): domain Eukaryota; kingdom Metazoa; phylum Chordata; class Lepidosauria; order Squamata; family Charinaidae; genus Charina; species Charina bottae. The sequence goes on along the minus strand of JALMGJ010000014.1, from coordinate 18,209,815 downwards.
TCAAGAAATATATCTCTATTTTAGTATTTTTTCAGCATGGTTTCCACAGCACACCACACCTCATAGTTTCTTGAGCAAGTGGCCATTTCTTGGGCTTCCATTACACAGCATTGTTTACAAACCACAGTAGCCGAGCTAGGAAAACACAGGAACTGAAAAACAAACAAATGTACATGATATAAACCTAGTCAATAATAGTCTTTCCCAACTCTGTGCTTTTCAGTTATGCTGGATTACAACTTTCCAAATTCCTAATCAAGGCCAACTATTGCTGGTTGGGTATTCTGGGCACCAGGTTGGGGAATACTGCTCCATATGATTCCACTAAATCACTGGGCATCTTTCAGATTTATTAACTCCAGATCTTCTCACAACAAACCCCCCCCCCCTTTTGCTCTGTTTTAGTGTCACCTTTATTCACCATTCTCTACTGATTTCCTTGCCAAGATACCAAGTATATCACCAAAACATCCCTCGTTAAACTACCTCAGAATGTTGTTTCACGAACAGCTCCATTTTCTTTTGGAAACAAATCCAAACTCTACCATTTTATAATATACCCCCTTGGTTAGTTCACTACCTGAGGAGAACTGCAGAAATAATGGCCAGGGTTATTTCTTTAATGAGTGAAGGGGTTGAGTGAAGCCTTCTCCATCTTCTCCTCATGATGAGACTTGTTCCCTCGTTTCAAATCCCTGAAGCACTGGTCTCTCCCTTTGCATACAAATTCACAAATGGAACTGATTTGGCAGCTAACCACACAAAGGCTTTGCAACCCTTCCACGCAATGATACATATTTTGACACTTTAGTTGCAGCAATTTAACAGGTGGGATTACTCCATACTTTGCACAATATTTTACAAAAACGAACCTTTTTGTATTTATCCCTTACACTCCTAAATTCCTGATACAATGAAGGAAATTATAGCATTTTATTCCCAGGAATTTTTCCCATTCATAACTTGCAGTGTGCTTGACAAAAGCAGGGCTAGATATTTAGATCAAGCAAGTTTTTTTAAGCTATTTTCAGAACTTCCTTCAAGCACGAAGTGATTGTGAAGAAAAATAAAATGTGACCACATTCTTAATTGGAACATTCAGAACAATTTATTGAAGTCAACCTCAAGCAAAGATTTAATCAGTGGAATGTCATTTTAAAAACCTTTCCAAATTAATGTTCACGGAAGCAAACACACATCTGAATTCCAAAGTATTTGTAAAATAAAAAAGGCAACATCTCAGTAAATATAATGTACAAAAATTATATGTTCCTACCATCACTCACATTCAGTAAGAAGCTAAAATATTACAGGCAATTCTAGATACACTATGACTAGTAAACAATGAACTATCTATATACAAGTTAACCAAGCTTTATAGATGTCACACTATGCAAGAGAACATAGGCTAAACAACAAAAACCTCCAAAATGTTGTTAAGTCTCAAAGTCTATGCAGCAACATCAAGTCATAATACAGTAATATCCCCATGGATCATCCCCAGGGAAACTTAACACTACTTGTTAGTGTTGAAATCTTCTATCTGGGTTTGAGAAATTCCTAAGATACTGAGTTTTAAGTGAATATCAATGATTCTGCTATTAAAGACTCTGGTGATTTTTGTTAAAATAACATTTCACAGAATCTACAAAGTTTGGTACATCGTAACAAGATCTACAGAAATAACAATTCTACAAAGTCATTGTTACAGATAAAGAGTACACAGGAATGGAGACAATCTGTTGGTATTGGTGTCTGTTGTGCAATATCACATGTGTGGGTACAAATGGATTTTGTCTTTTTTAAAAATCTTCTATAGCAAACTCAGAATAAGCACATACCCTTATAAACAATAAAGACACATTCTTGTTACTAGCCCATCGTAATAGCTATTTCACCAACTTGGTTTTCAATGGCAACACAAGTTATTTGCTTCAGAAAACGGGGCGGTGAAGAAATGACATTGACCAGGTACAGATCAACATGAAGGAATCTAAAGCAGACATAAAGCTTTTATCCAGTTAGTTCTTACTGAGAAAGAATTCTCTGAGGATGCCTGGTGTTAGGAGTGTGGGCCAGGTGTTCAGGAGAAGATTTAACACCCTGATCTAACTTTCCAGCAAGAAAAAGAGAACCCAGCAGAAACTCCCCACTTACATTCCTGTGTGCAGGGACCATTAGTATCCCTAATGGGAAGCAGTGAACAAACGACTTTGGCAAACTGGCAGTTAATGGTATAGACCAGTGTTTCTCAACCCTAGCAACTTTAAGATGTGTGGACTTCAACTCCCAATTCTGGGAGTTGAAGTCCACAACAGCTTCAAAAAAAGCCTGCTTCATCCCTTCCCACCCTCTCCAGAACAGAGGGAGACGGCCACTCACCCAATCATATTTGCACAAGAGCCCATCACATGGTAAAATGCAGCTGGATGCCGATTTGCTCAAGTCCACCTTCCAAAGTTATCTATAATAGATCTAGGAGTGATATGATAAGAGCATTTTTTTTTGGTCTGAGGTGGGAAGGAGAAAGTAGAAGGGCTCATTTAGTGTTAGAAATCAACATACTGGAAAGTCATAATGCTGCTACTATCTCAGGCAACAGCTCTTAAGAGCATAAGAAAAGGAGTTAAGTGTACTTTCCAAGTATTTCCTATATGCCTTGAATTCATATTGTGCAACAGAAGCAGAAATCTATTTCAGACGCCATGTTAACGTGGGAAGAGAGACGGTCATAATACAATAGAAAACGTATAAATAAAATACAAACTGCAAAATAAGCATGGAAATAGTTTCAAGTACTTTAAACCCTGAATTCAATGAGGCAGAAGATACAATGTTAAAGTGACTATATTCGTACCGGCGGTAGACATTCCCCACCTCCCAACCCCACCCATAACATCTCCATATATACAGTCAACTGGTTTTCAGGTCATTGGCAATGATATTGTAATAAGTACATCTTTTGAACGCCACCTGTATATGCAGAAGGAACCCAGCATAAAGCCAGTGATGCATTCAAGGCCCTTCCTCTTAATTACAAGTTCTACAGAACTGTTTCTCATCCGGCATTTTAAGCACACAGATGCGCACTTAAGGGCTTCTAGAACACAATGTAAGAAGTGCATGCCTGTAACGTCTTGGGGGAAGGAAAAAGCACCATGACCACACACGAACACTTTTCTTTAGACATACACTTGACATTGGGTGGAGGCTGCCCAGAGCTTTGAAATCAACCACAGCAACTGGGTCATGTTTTCACATGGTAAAGCCTGAAAATCACACTGATGTCTGTTAAGAAATGAAAAAAGAAATGCCAAAAAATACTGTGCAGGTGGCTGCTCGCAAGAGAAGACCAGAATATTCCTTGTTTTGCTTCTGACTTCATTCCTCAAAAGCACAAACCAGCACAAGTTACAAATTATATATACTGTGGAACTTCCTAGGTGCACACTGCAGAGTGGAACCTTTCACGGTTTTCCATTGCTTATATGAACTGCAACCATTGGAGTGTTTGATGAAGCGGTTGTAGGTCTAAAAAATATGTAGAAATTGGTATCCCACCTGTGTATCCCCAGGTATACCCAGAATTCATGGGACACCTGCCTGAAATCTAAGTGTCAAAACTATTTTATTTAAACTGTTCACCTAGTCAGATGTTTTCACACTACTTTTTCATGTGCCTGCAGACAAAAGCATGTTTCCTTGAGGCATGTATGTAACCAAGGCTGCGATGCAAAAGCATTCCACAGTCTTTAATCAGAGTTATGCCAGTACAGCCAAAAGATTTCTGTATTCTATAGGTTGCAATCTCAAGTCGAATGCATCTCCACACTTGCAAGAACACAAAACTGCAGTACACTAGTGGAGCAAGCCAACACCACTTTCCACTCCTGGTTAAAGTGCATGCTCTATGGGATAAAGCAAAATGTAACAATTTCTCCATGGAACCCCTATCGTGGCTTGTGCATACAAACAGCATTGCTATGGATGCCTACTCGGAAATTACGTTTCACTGAATTCACAGCACGATACTATGCACGTCCACTCAGAAAAAAGTACCACTGTGTTCAATGGGTTTGTCCCACAGAAGTGTGCAGAGCAAGACATCTCAGGGAAACTTAAATCTATTGTAAGTGCGTACAGGATAATCAGCAGTTTTTACTCATTTGTATGAGCTGCTTGGAAAAAAAACCCTTGCATCCTACCTTATAAAGTAATTAGGAAGAAGTGGAGGGGATAGGGAGCCTTTTGCAAGTCGAGCACACACGGTAGGTGGGAGGGGGAAGAAATACCTATTTGCAGGCATATATTCGGAGAAGAAAGCCAGCCTTCATTTGGCCCAACTCCATCTCTCATAGCATGACTTCAACCCCTACGTTTACAGAGGCAAGTAAAAGGTTAAAAAGGTAAAGGTTCCCCCTACACATTTGTGCAGTCGTGTCTGACTCTAGGGGCCGGTACTCATCTCCGTTTGTTAGCCGAAGAGCCAGCGTTGTCCGAAGACTTCCATGGTAATGTGGCTGGCATGACGCACGCGGAACGCTGTTACCTACCCACCGAAGTGGTACCTATTCATCTACTTGCATTTGCATGCTTTCGAATTGCTAGGTTGGCAAGAGCTGGGGCGAGTGCGGGAGCTCACTCCGTTACGTGGGACTAGGGATTCGAACCTCCGAACTTGCGATCTTCCGATCAACAAGCCTGGCATCTTACCCGCTGAGCCACCACGCCTCACAGAGGCAAGTAGACCAAATAATTAGAGATTGGGAGGAGGGAGGGAGAGAATTCAGGAACCTTTAATATTGCCATTGCTCACAAAAGCACTCTTTACTCATCATCAGTATTTCAGTTTGTTAAGGATGTCATATTGCTTATCGTAGGTCTGCATTTTCAAAGGAAAACCTTCCCATTCTATTTCTTAAAAACAAACAAGCAAGCAAACAAAACAAGAGCTAAAAACTCAATTCTAGAACAATGACTAAACATTTAAAATTCGCTCATGACCTAGCCAGCTAAGTTTTAAAACATCTTAACTTAATGAAGAACCTTTGTGGGGTTCAAAAGGCTTTTTCTAACCAAAAAAAAGGAGCACCCAATAAAATATATGCTTTCATCTTTGCACCCATGAGTGGAGAAAATCTGAATCAATAATTTAAATTGACATGGGAGTGGAGTGTCCTCTTCTTCTGAGGATAGGGCTAGTTCATGGGTGGGCTAAGCAGGATTTGCTTTGAATGTTGACTACCCGCCGACTGACCCTTCTGTTCATAAACATTTTTCACCCCTTTTCCTTGCAAAATTGCACTCGAGGTGACATACAAGTTGTAATCATGATGCTGGATGCTCTGCTAGTAAGGACAAAAGATCTCTCCAACCCAATGGAACAAGTTTTTTCAAGAACCAGAACAGTACATGGCAGCTGAGAGAGACAGAAGGGGGAAGATGCGAGTCAGGAAGAGAAAGGAGAACATGATCTGGTCCAAGATGCCAAAACATCTCCCAAGCTTTAATGCTGTTCACTGATTGAGTTGCAATTTTTCAGAACTTCACCTTAACGTTAGTGGCATCTGTTCCCTAATTATATATTTGTCCTCTCAAATGCACTGCCGTGAAATCTAGGCACTCTGTAGCCATTCCCAATCCGTCAAGGGATAACGGAGTGTGTGGAAGAGAGTAAAGATAGGAATTCTGGGGAAATACTGAACTTAGAATTCTTAGATTAGGACAAAATCCTCTCTGAAAGAATTTCTTCTCCTGTGACCTTATTTTTTTTCCTACCCAAAAAATCAAACACATAATAAAAAAAACCCTAAAATCTAAACCTTAGTATACATAAATAAATTGTAGTGTTCTCAAAAATTCCTTTAAATGTTCATTAGTGTAATCAAATGCATAACATCTTCTTTTAGGGCTCTGTACTATTGAATTAGTCCACATGATTTTGAAGCTCATGCAATACAAGAACGAAGGCAGTGCTCTGCAAAGGAATTTGCAAACTGAATGGAAACTGAAGGACATCTCAGGTGTTTTAAAGGAATGTAGTGTGCTGCTTTATTTTTTATGCCTATGCAGATTAGGAAAATAGAAGCTGTATTTGCTTTTCCTTTATAGGCTTTTAAAAAGAAGAATTAAAAAACTAATAAAAAACCTAAGAAAGGAGTCACTGGCATCATATACTGTCTATTCTCTGGAGTTGCCTAATTTGTTATGTTCATAAAAATCAATATACAGTTGTTATTCAACTAAGTTATCTTAAATAAAAACAAGTATTTCAGGAGACATTTGGAGTACCCGATGGAAACAAGTATAAGCTATGTTATTTCAGTGCCTGCTGTTTTAGAAAGATTAATAAACTAGTCTTTATGAAATACACACATGGCTTTGTAAGATAGACCATTCCTATCCAATGAAGAGATTCCTTTGAATAACCCACATCAAAATCAGATGAAACAAGAACAAAACTGGCCATATAAAATACACTTACTGGCAGCCAAATCCTGCTTTTCAAATTTAAAAGATAAATCTTAATCAGCATCTATTATTGGGGAAACCACACCGTGCAAGATTACAGATTCTGCATGGTACATGATCCATAAAAGAAGAACCACTGTGGGGCTGCCAAGGAAGAGCCTGAACATCCAACTTGTAAATGCAGGAGGTCCATGCGGATTCCCGTAATATAGCGAGACTTACCACAGTCAAGAAAAGCTCTGTTTCAAAGACTTTCCTGTTTAAGTCTCCTTCAGATTCAACAGTGACAGAAGCGCGACCTATGTATAATGAAACCGGACTCCAGGGGCAAAGGCGAAGTATCCCCAGGCTCCTTAAAGCGTTTTTTTCACCCAGATTCTTATAGGCACGACCTACCAGACTCTTCTGCAGAAGCCCTTTAGAAATAAAGCAGAATTGCAAACACTGCGTACGTCAGGAGCTGCCAGGGTACATGCTTCCAAAGTGACTGAAAACATCATGTCAAGAATGCCCTTCCAAGATAAGCGTAAGTCCTAATTTCTTGTGGGAGAAGGTACCATGATTATTGTTTACTCACTCGAAAGGAAAGAGGGGTGCACCATCTCAAAACTCTTGCCATCATGAAGTTACTGGAAGTATCTCAAATGGAACTGCCACAATAAGATTTAAGATTTATCTGACTTTTCCCCCCCATAATTGTAAAACTAGACAGGAAAAAAAAAGATACATACAGAGATAGATACCAGGCTGGTGCTGCTACTCTTTTCAGACACACTGATTGTATTAGAACCAGAAATCCTCAAAAAAGTCCATTAAAAATTAAATAAATAAATATTTTTGCTATGTTTCTTTTCTACACGCAGAGAACATACTTTAAACTGAATGTCCTTCCCCCACCCCAGCATCAGAAAGGTTTCCTCTTCTAACAACAAAGGTTGCCAAGATGCTTCCTTCTGATCTTCAAGAGCCTGAAAAGACACATTCAAGGGCAAATGGATCTAATCGGATGCACAGGATCCTAACTGCCTTCCAAGATCCAGTGATCCCTAATTGAGTCCCATGGAGGCAGTTCTAAAGACTGAGGCTTCCCGTGGCGCTGTATCTAGACTCACAATGATTTGCCACCCTGAACGGGTACACTTTTGTGAGGCGTTTTTGTGGAAGAACCTCTTCACTCCTTTGATGCTTCCTCTGGATTTTGCTGTTCCAGTCGACGCTTGATCTTGCACCAATACTCGGGGGCCACTGGAGCTTTAGGGTTGTGTTCAGAGCAGCAGAGGCGTCCATCCAAGGCGGAGGAGACAAGTGCTCCTTTTTCGTGATCTTTGCAGTAAGAGTGAGGGCAGAACTTACAAAACGAAGTCGCTGGGCTGCCACAGATGGCACACTGGTGCCATGGGCATTCCCACTTCCCTGAGAAGAAAGCAGAGAGGCCGAATATTTGTTAGTGCAGGCATAGGAAGAAAATATCCAGCCCACGTCATTGTGCAAACTGGACTGGTTTATATCACAATTATCAGTTTGGCTTTGCTTTCGTGAGTATCAGACTAACATAACTTCCTCCTCCTTTTTACATCCTCTGATTCAATAGATTGTTTTCCCTTTAGCATAAACCATAACTTGCTGTTACATACAAAGTAGCAATCCATGGCTTGCATTTATCTACCAGACAACAATTTGAAGTTTGAATCATGGTGCAAAGGTAAAAGTAGAAATCAAAGTTGCCTGGTGCAGTAGCAGTGGAAGACATAAATTAGCCAATTCAGAACATTCAGTGGGCATTTTTCTTGTAGTACCTAATCAAAACTAGGCACTGCATCTTATCCAAGCATTAAAAAACATGAAATGTGCCTACTATTGGGAGCTTTCTCTTACTATTTCTTTCAAGCAAATGTCCAGTCTCCATGGAAAACAAGACGACTCCTGACACAGTAATGAAACAAATGGGTTATATGAGTAATCTGAAAGAACTAGTTTTGAATTCATTCTGTATTTGTTAAAGAGTAGTTAAAAGGAACACAGTTATCAGCACAGCAGGGGGAAGCAACCTGCTGCCCTTAAAATGTCTGGATATGATCTTCCAGTAGCACCAACTTATATGGCCCGTGACTTGGAATTGTTGGAAACGTAGACTAAACCATCTGGAGGGTGCTGGTTTTCCTACCCCTGCAGTGCAGAAATTCAGCTCTCCTTAAAAGTGTATTGTTGGTTTATTAGCTTCCGCCATAAAGACAAACCTTACTTATGTTAGGATAATTATGTTAGGATAAAGAGCCAGTTTGGTCTAGTGGTTAAGGTAACAGGCTAGAAACCAGGAGTCTGAGAGTTCTAGTCCTGCCTTAGGCACGACAGCCGGCTGGGTGACCTTGGGCCAGTCCCTGTCTCTCAGCCCTAGGAAGGAGCCAATGGCAAACCAGGAGACTGAGAGTTCTAGTCCTGCCTTAGGCACGAAAGCCGGCTGGGTGACCTTGGGCCAGTCACTCTCTCTCAGCCCAACTCACCTCACAGGGTTGTTGCTGTGGGGAAAATAGGAGGAGGAAGGAGTATTAGGTATGTTCCCCGCCTTGAGTTACTTATAAAAATAATAAAGGCGGGATAAAAATTAAATAAACAAACAAACAAATAATTAAATAATGGAAAACATCTACATTTACTGTTGTACCGATTCATTAAAAAAACCCCAATTCATTTCATATACTAGTGAAGTCAGACAGCACCTACGCTAGAAAGCTTAACCATTATTAGATAAACATTCATTGTGATCCTGTTCTAGTAACAGGAGAGACAAGATGTCCTGACTGCAGGAACTCTGAGAGAGGAGACCAGAGATCTATTGCAACTTCACCTTGATAGATTAACTTACAGGAATTAGCAGGGCAAAATGTTATGTTCTCAGAAGTGCTCAAAAATAAATCTACCAACCAAATAACTTAAAAGTTAAATAGGAAGCAAGATAAAGCCCAGTAACACGGCGCAATCAACCGACTCTCCTAACCTGTGTTGCTAACATAACACATGGCAGTTGTCCAAGAGTTGTGCTGGCCCTGTACTTTCAAGCCAGAAAGTATTCTCAAGCAGAGTGGAGCCAATTCTATGGAAAGATCACCTTAAAAGGGTCTTTTCAGGATCTGCTCAAGGATTCACGGGAGAACGTGTAAACCAGGATTTCTCAACCAGGGTTCTGCCAGAGGTCACTAGGGGTTCCCTGGGAGATCACGATTTATTTAAAAAATTATTTCAAATTTGGGCAACTTCACATTAAAGAGGTAAGTTTCATTCTTTATTTTCAGTTTAAGAACACTGTTAATGCATATATACAGGCCTACCCATGAAACGAATATAATAATTTTGTAACTTCCGGCCTATCTTTGAGCCTGAATGGGCAGGGGTTCCCTGAGGCCTGAAAAATATTTCAAGGGTTCCTCCAGGGTCAAGAGGTTGAGAAAAGCTGATGTAAACCGAGGGGAAGCAAGAAATCCCCCAAGATCCCCACATCTTCTGCAGTTACAGAATGCTGACAAACTGATTGGGCTGGGGGAGGAGGGCATATTCCCCACTGCTCCGTTGTGTGGCTGGTACTACTTTGGTTTCCTGGAGAGAGCAGACTCTTCCCTAGTTCACTTCTTCACAACTACAGCTCAGAAACAGAACGTCCAGCTTAAATAGCCAGATGTCTTCTGCACACATACTTTTATGCAAACAGGGCCCGTTCACAGTTGCCACAAAACTGCAGGTACCTACCAAAGGGTGGCTGTGTCAAGTTAAGGCAGAGGAGGTGGTATGCTTTGGGACAGTCTTTTTTGTCACACATGACCAGTTCGCCCCCATCTCCACACTGAAAACAATTGTCTTCATGCATCTGCTTCTGCTCTGTTTTTATCTTCCGTTTCTTCTGTTTTAGTTTTGCATTCTTTGCCTTCTCTTCGTTTGCTGTTGCGCATGCCGTCTGAATAGGCAGAGGGAAAGGCCAAGAAGTATGTTAATAAAGTACAATTATTTTAAAAAAAGGAGTCACAGCTCTCTTACTGTCAGCCTTACAAGGTAGACCTGGCTAAGAAACCAGTGCCATATACTGTAGGTCAGGACTACTTTTATTGTAACATCTATAGCAACAGGGTCTTGCAAGTCTGAATGTGCTTCCTCTCTCCCTCACTTTATCTCCATGTGAACTAGGGAGGGGCCTGTCTGCTTCCTCCCTCCCTCCCTCCCTCTCCATGTGAACTAGGGAGGGGCCTGTCAAATTTGTTTCTTGGTATGGGCTCAAGCCCCTTATCTGACCACTGCCTTGGTAGTGGCTCTTCCTTCTGTTCTTCAAGGCCATTCCTTATTCCCTCTAAGCTGACTGCTGTTCTAATGCTCAAGCCCTGACATCTGAAGACAAAAGCATCCAGTCAAGAAACACATTGACCTGAGTTCAGATGAACACCCAACGGTTACTTTCAGCCCTAAATGAAGCAGGGGGGACACTATAATGAGAAAGGCCAGGTGGGAAGACCTAGTTTGTTCTGACCAGTGAGCATAAGCAGAGAGAGGACGTGCGTATGCGTGTGATATTCAATCTATCTGTGGCTTTTGTTGAGAGCCACTCGCATGACTAACCTTTGGCCGAACTCCTAGGAATCCACTGCAATTTTCTGCTCCACAGTGGCACTCAGTTCTGCCATTCCCCAGACAGTCCAAATTATAGTTAAATGTTAACTCCATCCCTGTAAGTTCAAGAGAATTAGTTTATACTTGGGAAAGTATGTAGGCATACTTGTTTTTTGCTTCAGAAAAGAGTGATAAATCAGCTTAGCCAGGTGGACAAAATATTAGAAATGTGATTGCCATCTTCATTGTCAGTCAAAGGCCTTGTTCTTATCTAATACGATACAGTGGCTTGCAGAATTAATATGGGAACTTCTCCCTTCCTTTTCCCTTTTAGCGTCTCTGTCTCGTTTCCCCCGGCCTCTCCACTTCATGCCTTATGATACACAGCAGCATAATATGGTCATCCATGGTGTTTCCTGCAACCTGAAAATTCAGTACTTTTCTTGCCTCTAAAATTAGGCTTACAATAGTAAGCACCTTATGTGCATTTACTGTGCAGTTGATAATAAAAGGCAAAGCTGGCAGTCACATATGGCCGAAGCAAATACACTGTAATGTAGGAGTGATGTGCCACCTGATGAAAACAGATCAGGCAACATGATCCTAAGGCAGAAGAGAGCAAGAAGGATTCCCCAACCTTCAATTCTGGGAGTTGAAGTCCACACATCTTAGAGTTGCCATGGTTGAGAAACATTGTGCTAGATCCTAGCCATCTCAGTGCTACCCAGGACAGAAATCTATGTACATGTATTTCCCTCTTTTTTCTCCCAAATGAAGCAGGATTTCTCCAAAGTACCTTCTCCTTGATTATGATGGGAGGTGTTTTTCCATGCCAGGTCCAGAACAGGCATAACTGACAGGCCTGGACTGGACCCACAAGGTGGATGGAACAGGTCTGGAGTCAGTGAATGTAAAGCCAGCAACTCTTTGCTTCTGCAGACCCCACTTTCAGGGTTCTCCTTAAGGGGCAGCTGTATACTTTCTCTGTTGGCAACAGTGTGTCTGATGGGGGAATTAATTAAGTTGGTGAATAAATAAAAGTTTGAAAAGAAAGAACATAATTCCTTGTTTTTAGATATATGTAGGAAGTACATGTATATTGCTTACAAGGAGGGCTTTCTCTCATATATTTTTTCTTATGAGCACTAAATAACAAATGTTTCAGTTAAATATGCTGCGTAGTGCTGTTTTATGTTACTAAAGTAAGCTGGAAGACTTGTCTCTCAGGGTGGTTAATGAAACAATTAAGGTGACAATATACCAGAAAGATTTTGTGACAGAGATACAGATCCTGAATGTTCTGTTTGCATCCAGCCTGTACAAAACTCCCCTAAAGGATGGAGTGTATAGGGCAAAATAAAAGCAAAGTATGTTCCTGAGGCTGTAGTCTTTCCTTATGGAATTTGCAGAAGTCATCTCTGATGGAGAATGTGGATTCTTCCAATACCTCTAATCATTATGAAAAATGCCACCTTGAGGGATAGCAGTTTTAGGGAGGTATTCTTCAGTACTTTAATTTCAAATCTTGTCAAGCCCTTAAGGCAGAGCTTTCCAAACTGTGTGTCGGGACACGTTAGTGTGTCAGCTGCAGTGTCTGGGTGTGTCGCGGCTGCTGCTGCCTCCTGGATTCCACCCAGGTTCTAGTGCCTGCCTTGTGCCTTGCTGCCTCCAAACCAGTTGTGATTCCACGCAGGTCCTAGTGCCTGCCTTGTGCCCTGCTGTAAGAGTGTGTCGCAAAATTATGCCCTGCTGTAAGAGTCTGTCGCGAAATGATGCGTGTCTAAAAAGTGTGTCACCAACATGAAAAGTTTGGAAAGCTCTGCCTTAAGGCATAGCTTTCTAAACTGTGTGTTGTGACACAGTACTGTGTCGCCTGTGGTGTGCAGGTGTGTCGCGCGAAAACCCGGAAACGCTGATGGCGCGTCGCAGCGGTGCGCCATCAGCGCTTCCAGGTTTTGCACAACACACCTGCACACCGCCGCCGCACGTGCCACCACGCCGCCACCGCTGCGCTGCTGCTGTTGGTGTGTGTCACCAACAGGAAAAGTTTGGAAAGCTCTGCCTTAAGGTATAGGTCCCCATTCTTTTGGTGTAGAGGGACATAATTTTGAGAAGACATTGTGGATGCTAATGTGGGGCTCACAATTAGCAAAATGACCACCATGGGACATAACCAGTTTCAAATCCCTGATCTAACAGAAAACCTGCCACTCCCTGGAACAGTGTTTCTCAACCTTGGCAACTTTAAGACGTGTGGACTTCAACTCCCAGAATTCCCCAGCCAGCATTGTTTCTGAAACAAACCTTGTTGGTTTTCAGAAAGAGATTAAAAACAGATCTAGTTTGGAGAGCGTTGTAACTGAGTTTGTGCATTGTGCCACTGTTTGTTCCTTTTTATTCTTTGGTATTTTCTTTTGGTTATACTGTGCTTTTTGGTCTGGAGTTTTTTGATTGTTACTTGATTAGTATTTTTAATCCCACCGTGGATGTTTCAACTTTTTGCTCTATCATCTAAGCCACTGAGAATAGATTGTGACAGAATGCAATAAATAACAAACAAGCAACAATGCATAAAATATCTTTATCCCAAGCTGGGATAGTTTGAGCAAAAAACCAACCAACCAACCTCGAGAAGTTAGGGATGAAATTGTCGTATTGTGCCCTCCCCTGTGGCATCATTGAAGTGGTTTTTGTTATATGGGGTGTGGTTGTCTGGATGGATAGGATTTTCTGTTTATTGTTTTCTATTCTTTCACTGTAAGCCACCCAGAACTGTTTTGAAGTTGGACGGCCTCTCAATCTAAATATTAATAATCCCCAGATTTATCCCTGTTGGCACAGGTCATAATTGGTCTCCATCAGCATTCCAAAACTGGAAAACCCTTTGAGCATTAGAAGCTGGCAAGTATACTCTGGAGAAATTTCAGTTTGGCTTTGCTTGCACAAACAAGCACACTTATTCCAGAAGAAGAAAATTTGGGCTGGGTCTCCTGGGTCAAAACTTTACTGTCACAGATCAGGATCTCTCCATAAATAAGCACACTGGGTGGATACTGAGGCAGGAGTCTCCTTATCACTCTAGTGTTTTTGCTTTCTCTTTCTCCAAACACAAGCGATTGGCACCCACCTGCAAACCCGCCCCCCGGTCCGCACGATTGGCTCCCGCCTGCAAACCCCGCCTCCAGTCTGTGCGATTGGCTCCTGCCTGCAAGCCCCCCCCCCCCTGGTCCGTGCAATTGGCTCCCACCTGCAAACCCCGCTCCCCGGTCCACGCGATTGGCTCCTGCCTGCAAACCCCCCCCCCCCCGGTCCGTGGAAAAATTGTCTTCCACGAAACCGGTCCCTCGTGCAAAAAAGGTTGGGTACCCCTGATCTAGATCACATGCTCCCTGCATTCTTGGGCAGTAGGAGGACATAGGACACAATCCAGAGATTGAGAGTAGTATTATGGGAGTTATACAGAACAAAGGACTTTTAGAAGAAAAAGGCAGCCAAGCGGTTGAACCATCCACACACCCTTCCAAAGGCAATGGGAATGTTCAGAAATGCGTTTACCTGCAGGAATATCACATAAAGCAAAGAGCCCAACTCGGACATCTCCATTCACTGTCCACTTCTGGGTTTCACAGTTGGGGTTGCAGCTGTGGTTCATAAAGCGGGAATAGTTTCCTTTTGGTCCAGCATCTATTATGCGGTCCTTGAAAAAAGACAAAGGATGCAGCAATTAACACGCCATCTATTAAAGAATGAATAGTTTAAACGGCTGAAAGGGATGTTGATGTTGATGCTGCAACACTGAGTATCCATACAGGAGCAGCCAGTCTGACCTGGTGGAAATTCAGCTTCTGATGTTCCTGTTACATGCCTCCATCGCAAAAATGGGCAAGAGCTGTTAACACCAACACATTATGTTGCAAGATGGGAGTAATAACTCTGCTTTGCCTTCTTGGCTCGTTATCTGAGGCCATGAAGGTGCAATGCTACAGACGTGACAAGAGAGCCAGTTTGGTGTGGTGGTTAAGGCATCAGGCTAGAAACCAGGAGACTGAGAGTTCTAGTCCCACCTTAGGCACAAAGCCAGCTGGGTGACCTTGGGCCAGTCTCTCTATGTCAGCCCTAGGAAGCAGGCAATGGCGAACCACTTCTGAAATCCTGACAAGAAAACTGCAGGGACTAATCCAGGCAGTCGCCAAGGATCGGACACAAGTGAATGGCAAAAAAATAAAATAAAAATAAAATAGAAGTGACACATGCCAACTGCTACTACTGTTCCATATATTATTAGTAATGCCTGGCTTACATAAAGACATCCCAGGCACCCAAAAGAGGAAGGGAAGAGGCAGAACAATGCCGACCTGGCGATGGAGTATTTCAGGTTAAAAAAAGAAAGGCAGTTTTTGTTTTCACCCCACCCACCCATCTTGACCACCTAGACTCAAAGGGTGATGGAATGTCAACCTGGCCTTGGGAATGGTGAAGGGATGAACAAATGGTTAAGGGAGCAGTTTCCAAAATGTCCTGGGAAAGAAGAAAGCACGAGAAAGAAACTCAAAGTAACCCCGTCTTGATTTTGTTTGATCTAAGATGGAGTAGAGAGGCAGACTTTCAAGATTTTGTTATTCTACTAGGCAACAAGAAGAACACCTGCTGCTCTTATTTATTAACATTGCCTACCTCTAAGGCAGTGTTTCTCAACCTTAGCAACTTTAAGATGCGTGGACTTCAACTCCCAGAATTCCCCAGCCAGCATGGCTGGCTGGGGAATTCTGGGAGTTGAAGTCCACACATGTCTATGAAGGTTCTCAGTCATCCAGGTGGAATTGTCTGTAGCTTGAATCATGTCAACTGGATTTCTATTTTCTCAGTGGAAACGTTTCGCTCCTTATCCAAGGAGCTTCTTCAGTCTGAGCAAAGTCCACACATCTTACAGTCGCTAAGGTTGAGAAACACTGCTCTTAAGGGATGACACAAGATTAGGATCATGCTGAATGGTGTCATGAATCAGCTTTCATTGGCTCAAGCTGGGATTTAGGCTGAAAAGAAGCAACCTCCCCTTTAGCATAACGCCTAATGCAGAGCTTTCCAAACTTTTCATGTTGGTGACACACTTTTTAGACATGCATCATTTCACAACACACTCTTACAGCAGGGCATCATTTCGCAACACTCTCTTACAGCAGGGCGCAAAGCAGGCACTAGGACCTGTGCGGAATCACAACAGGTTTGGAGGTAGCAAGGCACAAGGCAGGCACTAGGACCTGCGTGGAATCCTGGCAGGGCTCGCAGGCAGCAGCAGCAGCCACGACACACCCAGACACTGCAGCCGACACACTAACGTGTCCCGACACACAGTTTGGAAAGCTATGGCCTAACGACTTGTGGCTTAAGGACTGGGAGATGGGCAGGATTGAGCTTTAGAGGACACCCCTTTGCTGATGCCCATTTTCTCCCATTTCAACTGAGACCCTCCTCCCCTTTGTTCCCTTTACTATAATGTAGTAGCAACTCTTACAACTCTGTCCGAAAGAATGGTCTCATGAAGTGTTCCTGGTTTTTTTTATTTCCTTACAGTTCTCACTCACAAAACACCTTTTCTATTTTCACAGTCCCTGCAGGAAGGTTATAGAAGGACCAGCTGGGCTCATTTGAAACTCTTGATAATCTAGCTCAGGTTTTGCTGGTGGATTTCATATACAGAAGATTGACTGTCATGAAAACCGTAACACATCTGACGCTGAGATGACATTACAAACACGCAGACATGCACAGACACGCACAGAGCATCCTTTTACCTTTGTAACAGTTAACATATAAAAATTGGTCACACTGTTCTCATGGGCACGTTTAATTCGCAATCTGCATTCTTCCTCGTCAATTAATTCGCCGACATATTCGTTGACAAATTCACCCTAAAAGAAACCAAAAGAGAAACGCACTTCTAAATGGGGGCATTATTACAGAGAATAAGCATTGAAAAGAAGTACTTGTTAGAAAACAGTCAGTATGGTACGGCAGTTAGAGATTCACAAAGCAATTTTCTTTATTGGCATGGAAGGCTCTGATAGCAAAGGCTTCTGAGATTACCTCAAGCCTAAGGAGGTCTTTGCCAGCAAGGCAGCAATATTTTATACCTTTTTCTAATATACTCCCACTGAAACTAATGGTAAAGAGAATTAATCTATGCAGTTCTGGGCTCAGAAAATAAGCAACGTTCAATAAAATGTTGGAAACTAGAAGATGCAAATTTGTTGAATCCCAAGACAGAAAATATAGAATCCAACCAATATTGGTTTCCTTCAAATATATATATTCTCACCAGCCCCCCATTTGCCTCCCTTGGCCCTTTTTCAGACACTGGCACTCCAAAGTTTGAAAGAACCAGTATTGGAAGCTTGAATGGACATGGATTGGATTGAATTCCCCCCACTTCCTCAAGATTAGAGCTCTCCTCTGACCCTTGGAACAAAGAAAATATGAAAAATCCTATGGCCCCTGGGAGAGTCCTTCCAGGAACTAAAGATTTGAACCTCTCTCCTATGTAATGAGTTAACTTACTCCTCTGCAATGAATTTTGCAGCATATGGTAAACTAATCTCAGGACATCATTTGCAATTAGATAACAGAGAAACTGTAAAGGCACAATTTGGAAACTAAGATTGTGTATGAATCAGTAAGCAATCGGTTCTTTCTAGAAACCAAGTTAAGTCAATTTTGTCATGGAAATATTTTAAGTTGTTAAAAACACATGCATACATTAGAAATGAAATGAATGGGGAATTACTTTATTAACATTAGAAGACAAACAGAATGCTATTTTTTTCCAATTTAATATTTATGACCCAGTCTAGCAATTCTGTGCCACTTAAAAGAAAGTGCTAGTAAGGTCCTTAAAGAGCCAACTTTGGACCCCACCTACCTACCTACCTACCTACCTACCTACCTACCTAGCTACCTCCTTCCTTCCTTCCTTCCTTCCTTCCTTCCTTCCTTCCTTCCTTCCTTCCTTCCTTCCTTCCTTCCTTCCTTCCTTCCTTCCTTCCTTTTATATAGCCGCCCATCTCAAACTAGTGACTCTGGGCGGCTAACAGTCATAAAAATGGTCAACAATTAAAACAGTACAAAAGAAATTAAATACAAATACCAGCCAAGAGATATGAAAATCTGTCGGTGTCAGAACAACCAGGAAACGGGGTCCTTCACACACATCATAAACATTATTTTGCTTCTTGTTAAAACTTTACCATATTATCTCTAATATCTAAGACAGCTTTTTAAAATACCTAAGGTCATGTCTTCCAGGACTTCAGAAACAGTTGTAAACTTGATATTTTATTTATTTATTACATTTATATTATATGGACTAAAAAAAGTGATACTATGTACCAGATACATACATACATACATACATACATACATACTTATTCATATTTGATTCTGCCAGTATATTAAAGCTGCCATTAGTTCTGCAGGCCATTTAAAACATGCAAAGATATGGTTTTGTTCATCATGTCCCATTAAGACATCCTTACTTTGACTGAGGACCGTTTTTCCCTTGCACTCAGCTAATTTGGAAGATGAAACAGAGTATATATCAAAAGGCCAATGTTATTTGACAAAATTCTGCTTTTGTCACAAGTATTAGCAAATGCTACCTGACCTTATATGTATATTATATTGTCAAGACCGCTTGAAGAAAAAAGCTGCCACCCAAATATTTACGAGTGTCACATTTGTATGCTATAAGGAGCTAAGGATGACATCGTTGGGATTTCCCCCATTTTGCATTCATATGCTGTGAGATTGGCTGACATGATTTACAGTGTGCAGCTCATGATGACTGGGCCATCATTAACTTGTTCAGACATTATGCTATCAGAGCACTCACCGCAAATCATCACTCAAATGGTATTAACATCCACAGCGACTGAAGCACTGGCTTAGATGTCTGTAGGGAAGGAAGCCTCATACACACAAGTGTCAGCATTTAAGATGATGTTGTCTCTGGCAGTCAGGTATCATATGAATGGTGCTTAGTCAGAATGATTATGTGGTGAACAGTCCAAACAGAATAGCACCTGGACAGTGACTATTTGAATTTAAATCTCTACAAAATCTTTCCATTACGTAATACTTTTGATACATACACACATATATCAAAAGTATTATCTACCTATCTCTATCTCTCTCTCTCTCTATCATTGCACTTTTTTCCAATGATCTCGAATGACCAAACTTCTGGTCAGCGATATTTATCACTTTTTTTAAAGCATAGCTGGTTTTTTCCACCACTCAAAAGACAACATCTTATAAAGGCAAGAATTATTTCTATTATTTTACATTCATGTAGAACAGAGCTTTCCAAACTTTTCATGTTGGTGACACACTTTTTAGACATGCATCTTTCGCGACACACTCTTACAGCAGGGCATCATTTCACGACACACTCTTACAGCAGGGCACAAGGCAGGCACTAGGACCTGCGCGGAATCACAGCAGGTTTGGAGGCAGCAAGGCACAAGGCAGGCACTAGGACCTGCGCAGAATCCTGGCAGGGCAGGCTTGGAGGCAGCAAGGCACAAGTCAGGCACTAGGACCTGCGCGGAATCACAGCAGGTTTGGAGGCAGCAAGGCACAAGGCAGGCACTAGGACCTGCGTGGAATCCTGGCAGGGTTGAGAGGCACCCAGACACTGCAGCTGACACACTAACGTGTCCCGACACACAGTTTGGAAAGCTCTGATGTAGAAAATGAGACGTGACATAAGGCAGCATTTTTCCTCTATTCATTTGATCTTTATAGAATAAAAGGAATAGTAGTAACCTATTCAAAAGCCAAGCAAGATTCGGGCTACCTTTTTAATGTTCCGTTTGGTCCGTAGACCCCAACCACGTCGATCCGTTTTTATAATTTCGGCTTCTGGGTAGAGTCTTTTGGTAAAGCACTGATTTTGGCAGCGCTCTCCTGCCGGGCAAACTTGAGGGTGACACTCATACTGCAGCATTCGATTTAAGCACTCTGACTCCAGGCCACAAGGGTTCTCGTCCGTTGGCTTACAGTTACACCGAGGGATTTCTGACAAGTCTGCAACTTGAATCTGAACCTTCCCTACCACTTTGTTGGACTGTGGGATAGAGAATAAAGGACAGAGGCGGAGCATTAGTTCACAGATGTACAAATATCACCACTCCATCATTTGATGATGGAAGCCCGAACAGCTCTTCACTGAGCAGCATCATGACTTATTCACTTATTAATCGATGTTATATCCCACCACAATCATAAAGACTCTCGACGGCTCATAAAAATGAGCAAACACAGTAGCAGTACATAAGAACATACAGTAAATACAATTCAAAAACCCAAACGCAATACATAGCATTGGGACGAAAAGCTCTCTGGAAAAGCTCTGTCTTCAACTTTCTCTGGAATGCAGATAATGTTTAATGAATTAAAGATGTGTGTGTGTGTGTGTGTGTGTGTATGTGTGTATTTATTTATTTATTTATTCATTCATTCATTCTCTCCATTCAATTGTGTCCGATTCTCGGAGACTGCCTGGACAAGTCCTTGCAGTTTTCTTTGCAGGTTTTTCAGAAGTGGTTTGCCATTGCCTCCTTCCTAGGGCTGAGAGAGAGGGACTGGCCCAAGGTCACCCAGCTGGCTTCGTGCCTAAGGCGGAATTAGAACTCACTGTCTTCTGGTTTCTAGCCTGATGACTTAACCACTACACCAAACTTGCTCTAAAGCAATATTAAGCCAATGCTTTCATTTTGGAGACAGACCATACCTCGGTAATAAAGCATCTGCTATTTACACCCAATATGTTTCAGGTAAATCCCTTTTACTGCTTATTAACAGAATCATGTAATGGAAAATATTTGCTTCTAGTTAGAATAATCCCATCTGATATATAAGCTGTCTTCTTGTATGCCTATGAAACTTCTTTTGCACAGCCAAACCATCAAATCAATGTTGTACCTTTTGATGACAACTTTTGTAAGCAGAACCAGAGATTTTATTATGAAAGCAGAGGACTCCGTGGTAAGTCTTAAGATGAGAAAAAGGAAGCTCATGATAGTAACTTCCAGTTTCAAAGCAGATCCAGATTTTTCCAAACAAACAGGCTAAAATTTTATCTATACATATAGAAAAATAAAATATTCTCACATTTAAGAAGTAACTTGCTTAAAATCCACATATATGCTTCACACACCCACACACACACACGCACACACTTGAAAAATACAAGAGACTCACTTTAATGTGTTTATAGGGAGGTGGTTTTCTAGAATTCCTTTCAATCTCAAGTGCTTCTTTACTTTCTCTTTGTGCTTTTAGTTCTTGGAAGCGTTTCGCTGCTTCTTCAAGTGCTGTATGAGAGCCCCAAAATCAGAGAAAAAGCTAGCATTAGCGACTATTCATAGACAGTGAAGACCAAAACTCATTTAAACAATCATGTAGTATCTAGGGCTGCCATCTAATTAAAAACAATGAGTTTAGTGACACATTAATGCCTTGTGTCAACTTGATTCTAGCACTACCTTTCGTGAGATGAATTATTCATTCTTAAGGCATGAAAAGTTGTCCTAAAAATTGACTGGGTCTGTAAGGGGTCCCAAGACTCTTCTTGTTAGTCTGCAACAGACTAACATGGCTCAGTGGAAACTGAGTACTTGTTCTTTAATCTTATATCAGTTTTAAATGTTAATTAAATTGACTAGCTCTACATAACATTGCATCCATAAGCTGGTTTTAAAAGGAATGAATATTTGTTCTTTACATGAAACACCATGGGGATGAAAGAAGGGTGAATGGCTTTTCTACAGTTATGTCTACCACACAGATCTTCCCTCTAGCATGACTTCTGAATAAAAATATTATTTTTTCTTTAATTTTTTTTTAAAAAAATCAGTACTTCTACAATCAATTTAAAAGTTGCGGAAATGGCCAAATCATTTTGTTACTTTCAGATGAAGTAGAAAGTCCTCCCAGAAATGATATTATTTACAGTCCGACATGCAGAATAGAAGCATTTTAAAGGATGCACCATGGAATTAAGTGGAGTGTGAAACAAGACACATTTCCATATTCAGGGATGATGGAGACACCAAAATGTGGAGCCTTAGTCATGAAACCAGTAGAAATTGTTTAATTTTACCTTTTTTGAAGGTCTTGTTAATATTAGTTTGCCCTTCAGCAAAGCTTTTATCTCCTTCAACATATGGGAATACTCTCCCCTGATGCACCCAATAGTAGTCATGTGAACCAAAGAAAAATACCGGGAAGTCCCCAATATCATGCTTGAGGCTCTGTATGTTGAGAGGAACAGACCTGGGATTGCAGATCTCAGCTGGCCACCACCTAGAAGAACGAGGGTGGGGGGAGAGGGAGAGAACAATTTGTGAAATAAATGCCGTTTATTTAGCTTTCAGTGCTCAAACCAATTCTCATAAATTAGTCTACTTCAATACAGTCTTACACAATTATCCCCCCATGAGTTATCCACCAAACTCTAGTGTCAGGTAAGGCCTACTGACATCCTCACTCCAATGATGGAGCTTAAATAAGTTACCTCTGTAAATACAAACAAAAGATTATTGTTCAATTTCATCAACAAGTTAAAAGCAGTGACTGGCCCTCAAGAACCTCAGAAGTTACAGGCTCTCAGATTGCTTATTTACGTTTACATTAAGTGTCTATGGCACTCAGATAGTCTAACCACAGAAGATGTACCAAAGCTACTAAAATATATATAAAATAAAACCATACAAAGGTTCAACATTCGAGAACATTTCTGGCTACAAAATCCTTCTTTGAGGGAAAAATGATGTATCAAATGAGATCTCAGGGCTTTTGCCATATCAAGATGTGGATGAATGAACCCATTTTCCTTTTCCTTCTCGATTTGGAGAAGTTACTGAGTTTCTGAACTGTAGCCCGAGATCAATAATGGGCTGGATGTGAGATAACAAACTATGCAATCCTGAAAAGATGGAAAGTTCTTTTTTGAGATTAAAAACTGAGCTAGTTATAAGACCTCTGTTTATTTTGGAGGGGGTAGCTTTTGCTTCTTAAAAGAATCACATTTGAAATAAGAAGGCATTCTTGGATCTGATTTTGTTCCTAAATTTCAAGTTGCAGCTATAGCCAAGTATCTTTGCTCAGCTAAAACGGATGAACCCATCACACCTATTCACAAGTGTGTCACAGACGTGGTTTACATATACCTGAACAGGATTCATTCAGCTGATACCAAACACAGCCACAGATGTGAACTATACCTTCTATACATGATGGGCCTTTTAGACCAACTTAACTAGCTCCTGCTCGTCCTAGATAAATGGAACCAGGTAATCTAAAAGACAATGTATTTCCATATATAATTCTGCATCTTCATTGGGAGATCCTTTGCAAATTCTGCCACTAGCTAAGTGTGATTAGAAGCAGATTCAAAAATCAGCTATGAAACTTCCTGGATGAATCTGAGCTTGTCCCAAGCCTATCAAACAAGTTTGTGGTGAAGATAAAATGAAGGCAGACCCTTTATATGCCATGCTGAACTTGGTCTGTAAATTATGCCACGGATCCCCACAAATGCTCTAACTTTAGAAGCACATTGGCAGTGGAGTTCTGTTTCTGGGATGTTCTTGTTAGTGTAAAGTGGGGAAGGAAGTGGCAGAGAGAAGAGAAAATTGCCTCCCCAGCCCATTCTTTCCCCAGTAAAAGATCCTGCTGTCTTCTATTTGAGAAGCCTCAAGTTTTTTTTCTAGATGGAAAGAATCCTGTCATTCACAAGTGTAAATCCAGTGTTACTTATTATTACAGTGACCCTATTTTCTTGGAAAAAATAAAGGACAAACCTGAAAAAGGGGCAAATCTGAAAGAGGTTCATCAGGATAATTTTTTTAATTGTTTATGTTGATAACTTTGCTTTACAAAGGAAAATTCAAGAGCAAAACCAAGAAAAACTTTACCAAAACACATATTCTAATAAAAAATATCTAAAATCAAATCATGTACGTAAATTTATTTTAAAAAGGCAATTCCATCTCCATATTTTGCACATGAATGTGAAAGACTGTGCATTAAGTGGTACCGTTTGTATGGTAAAAGTTAAATGACCAAAATTTTGTATGGTAAAAGTTAAATGACCAAAAGGCAACAGTGAGTTTTTGAAAAATAAATAAATCAAAAGGACAGCTTTCTGATATAAAAGACTGTCCTTTATGATAAAGGACGTATGGTCATTGTACTTAGAATACTGGTATGATGATGAAAAGTAACTTTTCATTGGCTTTAACTTACCTGTAATTTCCAAGCTTGACCCAAACAATCTGCTTGTATCGCAGTTTCTTGCCAGCTTTGCAATCGTTGCAGTTCCATGAGCCGTCTGGCATCTCTATGTTAAGACATTCCGGGTGAAAGGACGCAGGACAAGATTCACAGCACAACAGCTTCCCACCTTTAAAGAAACAACACTGCTCACTTTATAGTTAAAGGAAACAAGTAGTGCACACACCTCTCCAGTTTTTTTAAAAAAATGCAATATGCATGGGACTTGCCATGTCATACAATATGAATGGCAAAATGAAAGGATCTGGTCAGAATTACAATGCTGGATTTAAAGCACTAATTTTGTTTGTATAAAATTAGTCAAACCAAATTCCTAGATCCAGAAATTAAATTGACTGATTTCATTCTTTTTTGTTTGTTTGGACTACACAGCTACATTGGTACATATTTCCAAAACAATGGTATTTAAATATGATACACTGTACGGGAATTTATTTTTCCCCAGTCTTGGCATAGCTCAGTATTTCAGATAATTTATTGAATCCCATAAACTCTGTTTTAAATCTGCATTGTCATGACCTGATCCCTTAGCAATCAGTTAGTGCATATAAAATCAGCCTATAGGTTGATCAATATTGTTCTGCTTTAAAAATAATGCATTAGCAAAACAAATTCAAAAATTTTAGAATTCCAAATCATTCCTATCCCTTCAAAATGAAGCATTTGTGCGCTATATAGCCTGAGCTGATAAAAAAAAATTACCAATCTCTTAAACTATGATGTTATGTATTTCCTTCCTGGCATACACAATATTCCTTTTTTGTTTTTTTCCAGATCTCAGCATAGAATACTGGTATATCGGCACCAATTTGAGCATTAAGAATTGTAATCTTCAAACCAGTATTGTAAACAAACCAGCGTTGAGAGATCAAGAATTTTACTTCTGTGCTAGGCAAATAACTTTTGAAGCAGGAAAGGAATTTCAATTGTTAAAAGGCTAAAAATTAAGAAGTGGAGCTAAGGCTATGTATTCATTTTCTTTCAGATATATTAATTGTGGATAGCAGGCGTCTTTAACTTCATTAAATCTAAAAATGTAGAGCATTTAACACTTGAAGGGAACCCACCCCCCAAAATTTAGAAGGCAGCATTTAAACTTTTTTTTAAAAGTATCAAAGAAATTTAGATTATTTTCTGAAAGTCTGCCAGAAAATTTTGTCCACCTATAGACTTTAAAATCTATAATTGCACTGATTGTTATAAAGCTTTAAAGGTTTCTTAAAACAACAAAATCATCACTATATTTCCTCTGCCATGAAATGCAACAAAGTCAAAATGTTTGGATTTCCATATCATTTCAAAATCCCACAATCAATTTTAAAAGTATAAAAGTTATCTCAGAGGAAATACAGCCCCAATCATTGAAACAAGGCCCAAACAGTAGAATGCCAGAAGATGTGAAAACCAAGCAAAACAAATAAAACCACACAAACTTTCAATGCTAAGCAAGGAAATTTGGCTTTTACAATGCATTAGTAAGATTTTCTGCAACTATGAAAGAGGGCTCAAAATAATTGATTCTCTCTTGTCTCTTGCTGAGAGAGACTCACCTAAGTATGCCAACATGATAAGTCATATGCTTTATGTAGAGGGTTGAAACATTCAAGAGTCAATAAATTCTTCCCCAACTTTGTAGACCCAAAAACCCTTAGTTTGGACAAGGCTCCAAGTGTATACGGTCAATGTGGACCTGCAGGAGCAGGCCCACCACAGGTTTTCACAGGAAACATCATGTATGCATACCATCTACATGCATTAAATGGAAGGGAAGACAAATACGTCAAATGGATAAAATAAGCACACTCCCACTGTCCATAGGTTTTACACACATAGAACTTGTCCAAACAGTTCCAAAACTATGCTATCCTGTTGTGTGATCATTTTATGAAGAAAAAAAATTCAAAGTTGGCCAGTTCTGAACCGGATAGCTTATTACTTTGGTGGAGCTTGAAATATTAGGCACCCCCTTCCCAACTGTGAATTTGTACAGATTGATATGAAGACTTGCAATAAGTAACAGTCAATCCCTCACACACACAGTTCTATAGTATTAGCCAATGACACTATGGGACCAGATTTATTTAAGCCTTCTTCCTATTAATAGTTGTCTCTTGGTATCTCAAGCATTACATAAAGGCGTCCAAAGAGCTGTAAAAAACATGGCTCTTCAGGAGAGTAGTCCGAGTTATTCTATCCCTGGTGCAGCTACTCAGCTATATGTTTGTTTTTATTTGCTTTAACCCTATGTTTATTGATCTGTTTTAAGCTGCTCAGAGCCTTCAGCAACTGAGGGGCACAGAAACAAAATAAAATAACGCAAGTAAGGGCTTTAGGATACCCCTGTAGGAAGTATGCTTCCAGGGAGTGATGGAAGAGGGGAAAATAGTTTGTGTCTATGTTATTCCATTACATGAAAATGTATCTGAGGCCGTAACTACCAGCCCAAAGTAATCCAACTACTTAAAGAAGTACAATGAAGCATTAAAAGGCCTTTTTTCGCCTAGCAGATGCAGGACCTAAGGGCCATCTTCTTTCTGTAGAGAAAGGCAATCAGTAAGTGAGAAAGCCATTCAGCCAACAGCTAGCTATGAACTGGAATGCCAAGGCTGCACAATTAGTCTATGACTGGGGTCACTGGTTCACATATCTGGAACTTCCAGACAGCCTAGGTAAAGGTTTCCCCCGCACATTTGTGCAGTCGTGTCCGACTCTAGGGGCCGGTGCTCATCTCCGTTTGTTAGCCGAAGAGCCAGCGCTGTCCGAAGACGCTTCCGCGGTCATGTGGCCGGCATGACGCGCGCGGAACGCTGTTACCTTCCCACCGAAGTGGTACCTATTTATCTCCTTGCATTTGCATGCTTTCGAATTGCTAGGTTGGCAAGAGCTGGGGCGAGTGCGGGAGCTCACTCCGCCATGCGGTGCTTGGGTCTCGAACCTCCGAACTTGCGATCTTCCGATCGACAAGACTGGTGTCTTACCCGCTGAGCCGCCATGCCTACACCACGCCAGACAGCCTACTCTAGCTGTAAAGACTCTGAATAAGACCCAACTGGACAAGGAATTCCTTTAGTGTGGTTAATAGATATGACAGATATACAGAACAGAAAGACCCTACAGATTCCCTACAGAAATAGTTTTGCCTCAGGATTTAGGAAATCTGCTGGATTGGCTAATAATGTACAAGTCAGTGCTTGAGTGGAATTCAGTAATTATTTTAAGCCCCTTTGTAATATTTCTGCCAACACAAACACACGCTCAAAATAAGCAATGAGTGAGGCTTACGAAGCGCAACAAGGAAGTGCTAGATGAGCATACAAAGCTTGATTTAGTTTTTTAAAAAGCAAACCAAAAGAAAGGGAAAAGTAGGAAAAGTGAAAGAAAATTAAAAAAAAGAGAGAAAGAAGCTATTTTGGTTACCTTTCTCACATTTCTTTTTGGAAGCTGACGAAGAAGGAGGAATCATAGGTAATTTCATCAACTCAGCACGATTTGATTCATTCAGTAGATAGTGGGACTTATTGGCATATGAACTGAACAGGGGGTCTGAATGATCCTGCACTATCAGCCCTATACGAAACAAACAGAAAGAAATGAGTTGCAATGAAACTACCCATGATTCCATAAGGAGAAAAACGAAATAAAACCAAATAAATAAACTATTATGCATATCTTACTGGTGTTCTAAGTATGAAAAGGAAAGTGATGTGATGGAGGAAAAGAAAAAGTGAAAGAAAAATTTCTATCTCTAAGAGGTTGTCACACTGAAGGAGATAGCATCCATGCCTAAGTACAAAAGAGTGAAAATAAGTACTAGATCTGAAACTGGATTTTACCTGTGCTCCATTTTAAATCTCCACAGGAGAAAAAGCATCTATGAGACTATCTCTACATCTTGTTTTCCCTAAAAAAATGAAAGACGGCTAGCTGAAACTGATGGTTAAGACCAGCACCAGGGATTAGAAACTTAAAAATGACATGCTGGCTGTTGGGTGAGCTATAGAAATGTTAAACATTATTTAGCCATGGCGTGCCAGTGAATATTATTGCCAGCAGCTTACTCATACCTTTTGTTGTATGAATCACTGAAATATCCATACATTATTTACCATGGAGAAATATTAGCTTGGTGAGATTCATGGATTTTCTTGCACTCCTTCTCAGAGGGGAAAAAACGTCTGATTGAGGTAGTGCGACGTTTATTTGAACATGCCCTCCCCTACACTGGAAAGGATGATGGTGCAGGATTGGCTGGTCATAACGTCAGGGAGATAACATGATCTGATAAACACAGTATAAATGAAATCAGAAATTTTCTCCCCATGATGCAACCAAAACCTCTTACCTTAGACTCTCATCAGGTTGAGAATTCTCTCCAGAAAGTTAACACTAGAATGTCACAGGTTCTCTTGCACTCAATTTTTATTAATTTCTGGTGATAGTGGGGAAGACCCTCGATTTACAAAATGGTCTTTAAGCAACTATGCAAAGGGAAAGCTTGTCTTGTCTTTAATTTTAATACATCTCTTTGCTTTTCGCACCTAACAGTAACCTATGGTCAACCATCTGAAGTATCTCAACTTCCTGTTTCTGCAAAACTTTCCTCTACTTTCTTCCTTTCTTTCCTTCACAAAAATTCAAAGTGTAGTAAATAAAAAGGTCCAGATGCCATGCACAGCAGGGAATCAGGATGCCTAGAAGCATTGTCTTGCAATTTTTAAAAATCAAGAATCTACTTGCTGAAATATAAAGTTTCTGAAAATCCAAAATTCTGAACAGAAGAACTTGGATAGCAGCTTACACTGATTGGGCAGTAATGCTGATACAACCGTCAGTATATTCTTCTAATAACGCCTGCCAACCACCACTAACAGAATCCTTTCCCTCTAAATCCTCTACGGCTTCACAATGAAGATGAAATGCAAAATTGATTTCCTTCACAAAAACCTGCATTCTGCATATAATTAGAGAGTAGAAATACCGATCTTAAGTCTGAACTATACTGTTTTCAAGCTTTTGGGGAACTAGAGCTCTTTAAAGATCAGGTAGGAAACAAACAAATTGGCCAGAGGATTAAAATAAAATTAAGTATATTGAATATCCCTTCCCTCCTGCTTTCTCATAAACATAGTAAGTATCAGCCTTCTTCAACTCAATGTCCTCCAAACAAGCTGGGACTTTATCTTCCCAATTTCTTAACCATTGTAGAAATTAGCCATGTTCTCTGAGAATTTTGAAAGATGGTCCCAACATAGCTAGAGGGCGGCAGGATGGGAAAGGCAGATACAAACCATGCAGTCCAATTGACTCAGAAGAATCCACATTGTGATTGCTAGCTCATTTGTATAGCTTAGCGCAGTCAGCTCTGTGTGTGTGTGTGTGTGTGTATGTGTGTATTGAGCAAGAGGGAGAGGGAAGGAGAGAAGGTGAGTGTATATGGCTGTGGATCAGGAAGGTTACTTATGTGCACACATGTATGTGAATGAGAAAAAAGAGTACACATGGAGGAAAGGGGAAGAGAGATCATTAGTACAAAGAGTTAAACACCAACCTTTCTTCCATCAGTCACCTGAATGCTTGTTATATTTGTCCATCATTACAATGCTGCAATACTTTGTCCAGAAAAGCCTTCCAATATTGAGGTTTGCAGTGGGAGCCCTTGTCTCCTGAGCTCAAAAGTCATACATTGTTGTAGACTTTTGAATGATCTTAAATTTAAACAAAACTGAAATCCACTACCTTTACACTTGGGTTTTTAATGCTATCTATGTGTGAATCTAGACTCCAAATCCACAACTGGTTGGGAATACCCTTCCCGCATTAGGGAACTTCATGGGTGTCCAAATTAAGCAGGTTTTCCAAAGCAGAAACATATATATCTATATCCTGTTTTGCATGGCCTTTGGAGGTTTAGTGTTAAGTTGCCAAAAAAACAAAACAAAACCCCAAACCAGATTTTTTCAACACAATTTTATATTTCATTGCAAAAGAAAACAACTTTTTAAAAATATTAATTTAGATACAAGCCATGCCATGAATGAAATTATCGGAACCTCTGGCATGGCATGGGCTGTATCTAAATTAATAATCTAAAAAGTTGTTTTCTTTTTCTAAAAAAGTAATGCAGTCCTCAGGAAATGCAGGACTACATTGGTGTGGTCAAACTACTCATATATTAAGGATATACAGCTCATAGTGCCATGCTTTGGGTAAAGAAATTTTTGGAAAAGCCCCCTGTTTTTAATTCGTCTTCCTCTTCCTCCATGTATTTTATTTTTTTTAAAAGATGATTTAATTTTTTTAAATTTAGTATGTTTAACCAATGTGGGGAAATATTGTTTTGAAAGTTCAAAACAAAAAATGATACGGACTATTATATCCACTTGCCCCCACGTGAATTTTACAGAACATCTTAAACAAAAAAATTGGCAAAATGCTTGTCTGTAAAGAAAAAAAAAATTACCTTGCAATTTAAGAATCAAAAGGAAGGTTGTTTGTGTTTGCAGGAGGACAGGACCCCAAGCTTGTCATGATACGTACTTTGAATGTATCCACCTTTCTGACCATATCGACATTCTAATAAAACCCTTCAAAAGTAGCTGGCCAAGCATCATGATGTTTGCAAAATGTTTTCAAGCTACAGGGGGAAATCAATAAGCTGTATCCTTCTGGCACCAGTATAGCAACAGAACTGATTTTACAAATTTGGGTCTACTAATTTTAAATAAAATAAAAGCAGTTAACATTTCAGTGAAGGTGTCTTATGACACTATCTCCAGAATGAGAAATGGCCAGAAAGGCTTTCGTATACCAAAAGTTCCATGCACGGGAAGACGGCTTATTTGGGGGACTAGCTTGTTGCCTCCACACCAAAGGCCAACGGACGTGCAGGAACCTCTCTGTGCTGTTTGGCGGACCCATCGTCATATAAGCTGCTTGGCAGCTTATGAACCGGTGTGCAAGGATATTGCTACCCAACAGCATTAGCAAAAAATAGAAACTTGAGTATTGGCCTTTAGCTAATGGGGCACTGCTTGCTGAAATCTATTCTAGGTGTGCACACTCTTGAGTAGATTTCAGGAATTATTACCTCATTCTCCATCATCAAAAGCATCAGAACCATCTAGCCTAAGCAATAAAGAGACTTAAAAATACAACCCAAAGCATTTTCACAAGAGAGTAGCCTTCTCTGGTCTTCAGGAATAATTACCGAACCAAGGCTACAGGAGTAAGCTAAGGAGCATGCAGTTGTACTTCTAAAGACAGTGTTGGGGTGTTGTCAGTGTTGTCCAAATGTCACTGACTTCAACTGAAACCAAGGTTCCAAACACTAAAATAATTGGAACTACAACACTGCTGTTATTGAAAACTTAATACTAGTATTTTTTTTTTAATCCATTCAATTGTGTCTGATTCTTGGAGACTGCCTGGACCAGTCCCTGCAGTTTTCTTGGCAAGGTTTTTCGGAAGTGGTTTGCCATTGCCTCCTTCCTAGGGCTGAGAGAAAGTGACTGGCCCAAGGTCACCCAGCTGGCTTCGTGCCTAAGGCAGGACTAGAACTCACGGTCTCCCGGCTTCTGGCCTGATATCTTAACCACTACACCAATCTGGCTCTCTAATACTAGTATAGTAACTACTTAAAAGCTTTAATTTATGTATATTCATTTTTCCTAGCTAATTTAATCTTAGAGGTCTGGCCATTTTTCTGTAATCCCTAAAATTAAAAAAAAATCCACTTCCAAATATGAAACTGAAATCATTATTAAAGTGGGAGGGAAAAGCATGTAAAAGCCATCTAAACTCTGGAAAGTAAAAGGCACTAAAGCACATAGCCCCCCAATTTCTACCTACATATGTAAAGGATTCAAATGGCAATAATATTGGTTTCAAACTATCTCTGATAGTTTGCACTGAAAGAGATATAAACTGATTATGTGCCACCAAGTGATTGTCATCTCTTAATGACTACATAGATAGATTTTCTCCAAGAGATATAAAAAACCAACGAACTATCTTGTGTAAATGTTACTTTCCTGAAGCTCAGGCTCAGCACTCTAAAACTTCCTTTCTCTGACCTTTTAGACCAGGGTTCCTCAACCTTAGCCATTTTCAGATGCGTGGACTTCAACTCCCAGAATACTCCAGCCAGCATTGCTGACTGGAGTATTCTGGGAGTTGAAGTCCACGCACCTTAAAATGGCTGAGGTTGAGGAACCCTGTTTTAGACATCATTCTTCTGCAAAGCATTTATTTAATGCAACAAGAACTTTGTCTGCTGGTTACCTCCTGGAACTGCAACTGCTACCTTTCTTAGGGGTCTGGTTATGACCCCCCTGCCCCAATATATTTTTATCCTTCACATACATTTTCTCTTTAAGCTTGAACCTATCCTTCCTGTTCTGTATACATAATGTTCAAAAGTATTTTAGTGTACCTGTTGCTTTCAGTGATGACTGAAGAAAATATAACAAGGGCAAATCCCCTGCACTCAATAGTTGCATATAATTTTATTTCAATAGGATAAATGTACCTGTCTTGAATTAAGTGTATGCAGCATAATACCTGTTATATTTTAATAGCAAATTCACTCCCTCTAATTAAAAGAAGCTAGGGCAGAGCTTTCCAAACTGTGTGTTGCAACACAAAAGTGTGTCGCCACACACAGTCTGGTGTGTCGCCACACAACCCAGAAGCGCTGATCATTATCAGCGCTTCCGGGTTTTCCTGCGGCGACACACCAACTGCAGAGCGCAAAACCCGAAAGCGCAGCAGCGCTTTTTTTTCCGGGTTTTTGCGCGCTGCCGCACTTCTGGGTTTTCCCGCGGCGACACACCAACGCCGGTTGGTGTGTCGCCACGGGAAAAACTTTGGAAAGCCCTGAGCTAGGGGGTTTATCACTCAAGTATCCTCATTCTTTAGCTATGGCTTCTCTAAATATACACGTGAAGTTTGCTCTCACATTATCGGTAGACTAGAATGAATTCAAATTCATTGTCTTTTATACCTATGCTACTCATAGGTGAATATCAGTAATGGAGGTGAGCTTTTGTTCACTAAAATGAGTAACTATAAAAAAAAACATAATCTTATATCTTCAAATTAGCAGGGTTAGAAGGTGAGGCAGAGAACAGAGAACATAATTC